>QFEM01009364.1:0-11185 GCA_003316205.1 Boletus bicolor
TTATTTGTTCGCAGCGTCGCCCACGCAGGGGGTGATCCCTCCCCAGCACAGGAAGAAGAACAACCGCCGGGACCATCGTGAGCATGAAAATGGTTTCTGCAATGGGCGTGTGCTAATCGCCGTTGCAGAAAAGCCGCAGGTAAACGCAAACACGTTTCCAACAACCCGTAGGCTTCAGCATCGTTCAAAAGCATCCATGGCTGAGAGTTGATTTCTTCAGAAAGCCCGCTCGCGGACGCAAAGGAATTTCGTAGGCCTGGACAGCGTTAAACAAGTACCAGTGACTGAACATTGATTTTCTCAGAAAATCAGCTGGTGAACGGAAGGAACTTTATGATGGGGTGTAGGTTCCAGCCGTGTCAAACAAGTACCAGAGACTGAAGGCCGTTTTAAATTAAATTAAAAAAACAGCATGCATGCAGAGGGGGAATCCCCTCCAGCTGGGCCGTCGTAAGTTAACAAAAAACAGCACGCTGGGTCATACGCGCTGAGCGCCACTGCAGAAAGCTTGTCGGTACACAATACAAATGTGTTTTCGACCACGGGTAGGTTTAATCGCCGTCAAACAAGCATCCGCGGCTAAACAACCGCCTCTTACGCCCTCGTGTTTTCGTTTCACAGCCCCGTCCAAGCAGAGGAACCACCTTCTCCGGCTGGGGCGAATTCTGAAGCAGGACCGTCGTAAGTGTGACCAAAAAACACCCCGAGAGCACGTCGATGATCGTTTGCAGGCAGCCCCTTCAGACAAGCGCGGATACTTCTAACGATGAGCATGTTTAGCATTCATTTCTCCTTAACTCATTTCTCATTTTTATTTGTGTTTCGCAGTGCTGCGCGTACGGAGGACGTTCGCAAGCAGCCCCCTCCAAGAAGTACGAGTGTCTCTGACAAGGGGTAGGTCCTTAGCATTCATTTCTCATTGCTCATTTTGATCTGTGTTTCACAGCACTGTGCACACAGAGAACTCGCCGTCTTCCACCGGGCGAAACCGGCAGCAGGACCCTCGTAAGTGTGGCAAAACATAGGCCGGGCGGGCGTGCACTGAGCACCACTGCAGAGCCCCCGTTGACGCACCCTGCGGTATTGTGGACAATACTACCCACTTTTTGTAAATAGTTCAGGGTTGACCGTTAAGTCATGTTTTCAATATCAATATCGCGCATTTTCAAGGGTTCTTATTATGTGCTATCACCATATCACCATGCAGGTGGTATCTTCTATTGCATATTTGAGGCACCCATTGAAATGTGGGATATGGCTGGACTGCACATTTCATAAGTTGTTAAAATGCGTTCAAATGTTTGATAAAGACACGAAAGAAGTTGTAATTGATTGTGCTCATAGTATATTGCACATTTGAGGCAACTCATGAAATGTGAATAATGAGATGGTATGGATCACACATTCCATGAGTTGCCTCAAATGTGCAATAGAAGATACCACCTCCATGGTGATATGGTGATAGCACATAATAAGAACCCTTGAAAATGCGCGATATTGATATTGAAAACATGGCTTAACGGTCAACCCTGAACTATTTACAAAAAGTGGGTAGTATGATGTGCGCCTTTACTGACTGTCCGACACTCATTTGCTATAAGACCTACCGTTATCAGGGCCTTAGAAGGCCTTAGCAGATTACTTTTATATTATTTACATTATGGGAAGCACCATTTAGGTCCAGTGCTGTTCCAAGGGGGGTGGGCATGTGCAAGAATCATTTACCTGCAGACGATAGCCTTGGTTAACATGCGCGCTGAGGTACTGTTCGATATGTCCAGCAGCTACGTCAATCGTAGCGGCACACGTGCCCGTCCCCGACTCCCTGGAGATTTCAGATCAATAGTTCAATATATTCATGCATACATATTAGTCAATCTACACTCTACAATTGTATGTGAAGATTCTTAGAATACATACACGACATTTTTGATCAACCTGCGGGCCAAGAGATGGGGCTGTCTTTAGATCTAGAAATCGTTGTCACCGATCTCCATGTCGTCGTCATAGTATTGGACAGCGGACTTTTTTCTGGGAGATTCTCCGGCGGGATTCAAGACCGCCTTCCTCTTCCCTTTCCCAGTACACGATCCAGAAGCCTGTTGTGCCGCCTGCGTCGGGAGTCGGGACACCTCCCAGTCACTTGCTGCACCATCTCGACTTGTAAATACGGGTTGTATGGCGTCAGTTTCATTTTCTTAAGGGTTAGTTGATAGACTCTACTGCCGTTGACGTCTTTGCCACTCTTGTCATTCTTGACCCGGGGTGCCCGGAGGGTCGTGGAATGCGGCAGTTGAACTGACAATGGTGATGTATAACTAAAAATGGTATATGACCACACCACACTTAACACGCGTCTATTCGCACGAGTTCTGACGCGTCCGTCCCGCTCTTAGTTACAGGTACGTAGCTAATCTTTTGATCATTCCGCTCTCTCCCCGCCGTCACACCAGGTTTTTCAGTGGACTGAGGAGACAAAGGTCCTGGTAAGTCCCTCTTCCGTGTTGTTTTTTGCTAACACGCAGCTCTCCAGATCTCTCCCCAAACGCGTACTCGGCGGTGGCACCGCTTCCAGAGGAGCACTTGGAGTGCTCCTCCATTGAGGAGTTGCGAGCTTAGTGCTCACAACGACCCAACAAAAGGCTTGGGGCCTTTGAGGGCGTCCTTGACGTGACTCTCCCCATCCAGCGCGCAGACGAAATTTGTCTAAGGCGCTTGCGGAGCGCAACCCGGAGCATTGATGGTGGATGGCTGGGTCGTGCTCACCCCCTTTCCCGTCCTCTCGATCTGTTCCACTTCCTCGACTTACGTTTTTCCCTCAGAACATTCATCTCCTCAAATTATCTTTCATACCCGTTTCAAAAGTGTGTTTCGGGTTTTCCAACCTTTTCATAGCTTATGTAGCAGCCCAGATGTCCGCTGAGAAGACCATTTCCATCGAATTACCCTCCGGGACTCGAAGGAATTTTACCCAAGTCGACGATCGGAGTAGGCGTGCTGCAACTGCATCTCTGATAACTCACTCACATCCTGCAGCGGTGCTCGGTCCTTTCGATGCCAAAGTCCTGGCTGTGCATCGAGAGATCGTCATCACTTCCCCGAATGCCTCATTCATCCCGGAGCCATTCATTCAAGCTGCCAACGTTCGACCTATGGAGGATGGACGCTACGGCGCTTTGGATTGTTTCCAGTGGCCTCAGCTACACTGTCACGTATACTGCTGGGCTGGGTGCATCCTACGCAAAGACATGTTTGTTGACGAGGATGGTTGGAAGGTGCTCTGGTGGAACGTTGACAAGCAGTCCTTCAAGCCTATCGCCGGCTCTGTATTCGAGGTCGGCCATCTACGCCAACCTGCTTTCGCTAAGCTCGAGGTCATCTATCTGCGCGCAGAAAAGGCAGTAGAGAAATGGGTCAACGCACATCGTGACTATGTGGGCCCAATACGTTTGCACTCATGGTTAAGAGCTTGCAATCGAGTTTTGATGAGAATCAAGGTATGTTTGAAGCTTGTTGTATATTCTCTTGTTGACTTTATCTCACAGGAACTTCCTTTAACCTTCTCCGATCTTGTCCTCCACGTGGCTCATTTCCAGCGCCTCGCGTTGGACATTTACGCCATGCTCGACTATCTCGATTATGTCCTCCCTCGAGAGCGAGATCCCGATCCTTATGCCCGTCTCCACTCTCGGTGGATCGGCATTTTTACCACCGACCCCGATGTTTGTCAGGCAATGTTCGACGCGCGTGTCCCTGTTTGGCTCCTGCGGAAGGAGCATCTACTTGGCTTCGAGCTCAAGGTCCGCGAAGTGATGGCCGTTCGTTCTCCCACAGGCATCAACACTTCGCCCGCGGTTTTCACCGGCGTCGAGCGCTTTATGCTACCTATTGAAAATCTTCCCGGTGGTTTCCAGCGTCATGTGCATACCCGACAGGCAGCATCTATTGCCCCCGATGTCTTTACACGGTCTCTCCAGCCTGACGCCAATCCTGACGCGAATACTCAACCTGCAGTGTCCTCAAACCCCTCAACCCCTCAACTTGCAGCGTCCTCGACCCCCTCTTTGTCAGGTTCTTCTGCACAACCAACCTTACAAACACCATCAGCCTCTGGGGCGATCCGCACGAAGCACAATAACAAAAGGAAGTCGCCTTACAGTAAGTCGACTTCATTTTCCTATAAGCGCTGTTCGAGCCGAGATTTATTTACCCTCAGATCGGCCTCCACCTAACGTCCCTCCACTGGATGAAACTTGGCAAGAACTGGATTCTTCAATTTGTCCCCCCTGGATTTCTGCTTGGCGCCATGCAATGGATGATACACAACGACAACCAGGCAACTCTCCCCCAAGCCTATACCACTTCCCCCCACCTCGTTTCTTTGTTCGCACTCAACGCCGTGCCCAATATCTTCGAACGTGGTTGACGTGCCGCTCAGCGTGGATAAGTAGGCTTTCCGTTTCTTCTGCGGAGCCGGCGCGGGGTCAACTTTGGCGGGACTTCCTGGGCCAAATGCCAACTTCCACCAAAGACACGTTTTCCGGTCGTTCATTCGAAGAAACCAAGGAACTCTTTCGGGACTTCGTGGCAATCAAGCAGGATTACCCTCCTGATGCAGATCTGGTAATTCGGGACCTCACCATCCCCTCTTCGAACCTCGCGCAGCTCGATGCCTACAGGCTTGGTCTCATCCTCTGGGACCTTTACGACCTCAGCTTCCGGTTTGAGCTGCTTGCGTTGGATAAGACTGTAGTGCCTCATCTATGGTCAGACAGCAATTCGGATAGGTTTGAGCAGCTTCTCCAGGTGAATAATAGAATAGTATCATTTGCGCAATTTTAGATTAAATCTCAGGACAGATCTTCCCTCAGGCCGGAACACTCGCCCAATCCTCCCGGCCATTTCCGCGGAAGAATGAAGGCATCACAGCCGTTGAACCTCGGGAGAAGCAGCCATTCATTGAACGATTCCGAGCGTTCATGACTGTTTGGCCTGGTTTCCCTCTTGCGCTCGCCCCTGTTCTCACTGCTGGGGATGATTCGCGAGTTTATGCCGTGGAATCAGGCACGGCACGTTTTTACTGTCAAACATTTTACGATACCTTTCGTCGTGCCCCTGTCGTCCCTCATCAAATCCCTCTTCCCCGTCGAATTTATGATACCATGGGACACTAGGTCCCTGGTTTGTTCGTTACATTTTTTTTGTTGCGTCCCATCAAATTCCTCCCTCCCACCGATCTTATGACACCATGGGACGCTAGGTCCTGCGTTTGTTTAGGTTAATACATTACTTTTGGTGAATACCCTCGCCCGATCCGAAACCTCGCGGGTGAACAACGAATGGCGACCAAATCAGAAAAGTACACCAACTATCGACGCACAAAGCATGCAGAATTCATCCAGCTCCAAGCAGCACATGATTCTCTGACGCAAAAACACGCATGCCGAATCTTCTCTTCGTACCATGGAATCTGTACAGACCGCCCCTACCCAACAACTGACCCAGACGCTCACCAAGGTAAAGGAGTTGCAGGGTCAGCTTGCAGAACAAGAGGCAGCATTCATCGCAAAGGCCTCTGGCTTGAAAAGATTGGTATCAGTCAATACGGCCTTTGCGAAAGCCACTGCACAGGTCGAGTGCCCGGAAGGTAAGTCTTGTTTAGCGAGACATTGTATCTTCAACGCTGGTCGACGTAGATTCTCTCCCTCAAAACCCCCCTGAAAATAAGCCTGCAGAAGCTCGGTTGCTAACGAACGGAATTCCTATTCTCAGTCGAGCTTTCGTATTAACTACTCTTAATGTTAAGCTCGTTCTTTAGCCCTTTGCTGCCAGTTGTGCTAGCCTTTGAACCTCTCCATCTGGAGAACACACATCGCAGGGCACCTGGTTGGGTATCTGTCTGCACTCCTTTGCCAGGCTGTTTCCGTCCATGTATTCCATCGCCTGATAGACCTTGCAACGGTCACCGTGTAGTAGTTGATCCAGCTGTTGGCAATGCATGTTAACTTCAGTGCCACAACTTGGGGCAGACAGGCCAGCCTGTCCAGTCGTGGTGAAGAACACGTGGGACTCTGTTCCGTCCCTACCAGCACGTCCGGCAGCTTGTAACAACGACAGAAGATTGAACTTCGGTCGGTGGATGACAACGAATCTGATGTGTGGTCTGTCTACTCCCACCCCAAACGCTGAGGTGCAAGCCATCATCCTGCTCTCGCCGTTTTCCCATCGTTGCATGTTAAATTCCTTGCCGCGTTGGTCCTTTGGAAGCCTGCTATGAAAGACTGGGCACTGGTTCTCTGCAGCAAATCGTTCTGCCTCTTCGCACGAATTGAAAAATATAAGCATTCGTTCCCTTTCCTTCAACCTCTCGGTAAGGGCGCAAACCAAGTTTTGAAGGCTTCTCTCTCCCCGCATATAAATGGTGTGTAGTCCAATCTCCTGCCGGTTCGTTGAGGACCGGATAAACGCGGTGTTCTCTGGTTTCAAACCATACGGTTCTAGCAACTTTTGTTGGAAGGCGGGAGGGGCAGTGGCGGAGAGCAGATATAGGGACATATTTTGATCGGCTGCCCAACTTGCAAGCCTTTTCCAACTGGTCTGACGATCTGGGGGACAGGAGAGCAGGTCGTGATGTTCGTCAACAAACAGGGCAGTGAATGTCGGGGCGTCCACCTTATCCAATTGGCTACACAAGGGGTCAGCACGTTTTTCAGCTGGAATAGCGTGTGGTGAGACAAGCTCACTGGCAAAATTTTAGGCACCCAACGTGCTCAACCTGAACGAAGAGGAGTTGACAACCCCGAGGAATGTCCCCATGGTCGTACTTGACTGCTTGAAGACCATACCTTTTTGCGAGCTCGAATTGTTGGTCCAGGAGTACTGTAAAGGGACAGACAACAATGAATCGAGCATCTGGGTTCAGCAGAGCAGGGATAAGCCATAACATGCTTTTGCCTCCTCCTGTCCGCATGGTTATCAAACCATCCTGTCGATTTCGCATTACCAAAAGGATGGCCTCCATCTGCGACTTGCTCCTCTCATGTGCAGTCGGGTCCCGAAGCAGCTGTTGAAGGGCTCCTCTGATGTTTCCCTCCAGCAAATTGTCTCTCGTTGGGTCACGAAACAGAATGTTCTTCACCAGGAGATCCTTTGGCGTATCATATGACAGCTTTGACGCCAGGGGGGAAGAGCGAAGTACTAAGTGGCGATTTACTTGCAAAGGTTCCTCTTGCTCGCAATTGATCTCGTTAAGCCGTACCCTCTTCGGTGGCCGTGGGGTCGTTTTTTCCTCAGTGATAGCGGTTGGATGGGCAATCCTCTTTCCCGGCCTGGGAAATTGCACTGGCGCAGTGTCATTGGACAGGGCTGGCTCTTTGGTGGGGAACAACCAAGGGGTCATTGAGCTGGTTGTGTTGTCGCCCGAGTGAAGGGGTGTACCAGCCTCTTGAAAGCCCTCACCTGCAGGGGGGGACGGAGTCCCACCCCCTAAGGTAGTCAGCTTCGTGATGACGTCGGCTGTCAGGCCGATGGCAGTCAGCTTTCTTAAAACGGCGTCTGCCACCATGTCAGAGACTTGAGAAGCTAGCTCTCTTGCGTCAAAGAACTTCTCCGTTGCGCCTAACCCCCCCCTAGTGCGCACCGGTTCAGGAGGTTTTTGAGGTCCCATACCCAGCAGGCTGGACCACTCTTTGGCCAACCAGCGATGCTGAGCGATGCTACTGGGAGAGAGGCGGGGCACTGCACCCTGAACAACGGCATAGTGAGCCAGGTCCACTTCAGTGGAATGATCAACAGCCTCCGCTAGGAGATCATCGCAACCCGCAGGAAACATCTCATCAGGAGAAATAAACTCCCGGCCAAGGGTTACCATTCCCTGGCGGAGATCGCTTGCACCCCATGCACATTGAAAAAGTTCCCGGTTACGCCGTTTTACTGCGTCGTAGAAAGCCTCGGGTGTGATTCTGGCGCCATTTTCGACACAAAGGTAACTGAAGGGGGTGGAGGTCAGCTCTTCAAAAGAAAACAACCGACCCAAGCGGGTAAAGCTTACGTGCGGTACAACGTCCGGGAATCTTCTCCATAAACAATCCCTGCAAGAATGGCCTGCGTCTCTCTCAGCCCACTACCCAACAGGACCAGTAAAAGATCCCGCAGCGGCTCGGCTAAGAAGGCAGGAATGCAGTTGTCCCTCCCCTTCATGTGTGTCGTTTTGCTATATCTGCCTAGGAACATTGCCTCCTTTCCTTGGAAGATTAAGTTGCGAGGCCTGTCCGCGTTGCACAGCTGGATCTGCAGGAACTGCCTGACACGAGTGGACAATTGTGTACCAATGTAAAGAGCGTAGATGACATCGGCCCACATCTTGTCCGAACGATGGAGAAACTCCTTGATTGCCAGCTCGTCCCAGCTCCAATCGTCGTTTCCTGAGAAAGAGCCAAGCTTCCAGTGTTGAACGGCCGACAAGAAGAACTCGTGCCGGCGATTACTGAAAGGTGCTTCTTCCAAGAAGGAGTAGCCTCTGTCTGCCTTGCCCAGATCGTCGACGACGTGTAACTCGGACATATTGGGCCACTGGTCCTGTCGAGCGAGGCGCAGGAACGCAGCTTTTGCGTCCTGTAGTAATCTCGCCATCCCACTGCGAAGGCGGTCCAGATATAACGTTTCCTTGCCAATAGAAATCCACGTGTGAGCGGGGTCGACAAAAACGTTGGGATCCTGGACTTGGGAAAGCGCTAGCGCGGAAGCCACTTGTTGAAGCTCCCACACCATGTTGAAGGTGGTGGGGGAACCCAGCCTCAGCACCAGATCGTGCAGCTGACCAACTCGGCTGGGAGGGCCACTGTTAGCGACACACTGATGTCAAACACCAATCTACTCACTCAACAGGGTCTTCTTCTATCCCATCCTGGCGAGCAAGAGCTTCGTACAACGTCACCACTCGGCAGAAATACTTAAGTTTCGCCAGCAGCGGCGTGAGGTTGGTAGCGTCAATGAACGACCCATCGTCGCGCAGCGCCATTAGCCAGATGGAACGCCGGATCGGATTATCCCAGGCCCCTAGTCTCTTTGCTTCAGGGATGTGTACCAGCGACCAACAAAACGCCTGATACGCCAGAATTGCCTTCGTCTTGCTGTCCTGCGATTGCTCCTTTGCGTCCTTCCCCAGGCAGTCTATGAGAGCGCCCAGCCTCTCTCGTTGCGTCGGAGTGTACACAAACACCATTTTGAACTCGTGGCCCCTTTCCTTTCGCACCATCGCCCTAACCATTTGAACAAAAAAGGCAGGGTAATTGTCATTGTCGCTGGAGATAAAGCGGAAATGTTTGGATCTGCATTTAAAAATATGTTTGCGCAAGTAACGTTCTGCAAGAAAGGGACTTACTGCTCGGGTGAAAACCCTGGGCCATTTAACAACACCTTTGCTACAGTAAAAGCGTGGGGCGTATCATGCAATGACTTCTCCACCTGGCGGTGGTGTTCCCTTACAACGTCATCCAAAGATTTCAAAATCCCCCCTAGCTCTGATGGCGCATGCTTCTGTTTAATTCCCCAGGCCGCCTTTCTCTGCTCTCCATTCTTTCGAATCTCCTCTTCGAACTCGTCCCACCTCGTAAGCTTCAGAAGCGGTGGGCGGTCGCGGTCGGAACCCGCTGCCAGGACGGGGTTACCCTTCACAGAGGGTAAGAACTGGAGGCGAAGGTAGTCGCGCATATCGAGGTCGCTGTCTGCAGTTGCCGTCACGTCCACCTCGAAATATTGCCGGCCGACCCCTCGAAAGATTGTTTGAACCATCGTTTCCGCACGAATTGTGTTGTTTGCCAGTCCTTGGCCGTGCTGCAATCTGGCGTGCTTCAACAGTGTTTGCCAATCGCGAACACTGTATCTGCAGTTCAGGGGATCAGCCCTGCAGCTATATCCTGGGACGGGAGCGGCAATCCCTCTCACTGGCGGCCCACCCGCCTGGAGAATTGGTGCTTGCTCAGGCAGTTTGCACACCTTGTGTTCCGCGCAGAACGCTTCGAACACCTTCCTTTCTTCTCCACTGGTGGTAACCCCGTGCTGTTTTGTGGCGTGGCCCAACGCATCCGCTGAGCCAACGCCCATCTCGCATTGCCGGCAAATCAACACCGACAGCTTCTTATGTAGGCATAAACCGAATCGATCGAGAACCTTCCCATGAGTCACTTCATTCTCTGCGGGAAGTAGTTGAACAACCCTTCGCTTTCCTTTTACGGTGGTTTGTCGGTACCCAAACCCTAAGAGGTTAAGGAGCTCACCATTGTCATTTCCTATGTCTTCTCCCTGCACTGGCTGCACTCCTGAATTGATCCTGTGAGCGGGGCTCTCTGGGCGAGAAGTGGTTACGAGCCGCCCCTTCCTTAGGCTGTTTAGACTTTCTTACCAAGTTCTGGCGGATCACGTAAGGATGTTCCTGCCAAGCAAATATCTGAAAGACGGTGAAGAGTTAGCACTAGGCTTCGCTTCGATTTCCACATACATGGGACGCACTTACCCTCTGGTGCAGACTCTTTGCCCTTGGTCGTGGTGGTGTCTGTCGAAAAGGATACCATCAGAATCCATCCAGCAGACGTGCCCAAATTTCTCACCGTCCTCTGGCTGGCCAAGTGGGACCTGCCTGCCCTCTGATATGATACGGGCAGCCGTGGGACGTGGAGTCTCCTCGCCACCTTTTCCGGGAGACCGCTCTGGGAGGCAGGGGGATGAATGAAGGTCAAACGAACGCAAAGGGGGCCTCACGTGTAAAAGACAGTGAAGGGGATGGCTTTGATGACTCTCTCACAATTTCATAGTGCGTCTTGACGTGTTTCGTGAAGGCATCTCGGCTGGTGTATGAACGCCCACATTGCTCGACAGGACACAGCACCTTTGCATCGATCCTATTAACGCGATATTCCTTTCCGTCTACTGTGATGGGAGGAATTACACCGTGGTGACACCAGTGGTGGCGGCTCCGGGCTGTGGGATCGTCGAATGTTTGCGGGCACTCGGTGCAACGAAGAGACATTGCGGGTATGGCAGCACTTGAGGCAACCTGGTAAACAGTTTCAGGGCCATGATCCAGCGCCCGGCGCTTGTCATCCAAAATAACTGCCATTCTTCTCAGTGGAATTTTGAGCCAAGCGGGTGTGAAGAGCCGTACAACAGTCCAGCCGAGGAACATCTT
>QFEM01009397.1:0-15757 GCA_003316205.1 Boletus bicolor
AGACCCTAGTTCTGTCGCGTCGAAGACGATTTCGCCGCGGCCGTAGCGGCCGAGGGCCATGATGAACCGGGGATGATTCTGCACCTTCTCAAGGCGTTCATCGAGGGCCTGTAAAGCCCCCGATACGGTATTCTCGCGAATGAGGGGTGGACGGGGATTATTTTCTGCTCGACCACTGAACCGACGATCAAACACTCTGCTATAAAAGTCGACCGCGAATCGGAGGTCTTGCAGGCGAAGGTGAAAATGGGATGTAGAGTGCGGATGCGTGCGATATTGGTACAGTGTGAGATGCGACTGGAGTGTTTCCATCTTGTCTTGCAAAATGCTGTCTAGTAGTGCCGCGTGGCAGTATGCGTGGAATGTCCTCTCCTCGGGTGTCTCTCCGTCGTCGCGGGAGAAATAATCTGCAAATGCGAGGAAGAGGGTGTCGTTTGAAAACGAAGAGATGAAATGGGTGAGGTCACTAGCAGGGTGGGCTTTTGCGTCCGTCAACTGCGGGAAATCGAGAGTAGCGGCATCTCCAGCAGAAGATCCAGAGCGAACGAATAAACTCCTACTCCCTCTAGGATCCTCTGTGTAGCTGAGGAACGCTGTTCGACGTTTGACGTATAGAGTTTGATTCTTCAAAAAACTCATTTTATGCTCGGGAACATTCTCGAAGTCCACGTAGAAAGGCCAGTAACGTGGTGTATCAATCCTGATGGACACGAGCTTCCCAAAGTCCGGTATAAGAGTGGGAGAGATGAGCTGCGTGACGCCCTTTTCGTTCCCTTCTTTTGTCGTGATCTTGACTGGGAGATAGACTGCTTCACGCGTCGTGACATCTCGTGCGATGAGGCAGCGGGGTTCTACTGCAAGGACCCACAGGTGTCGCAATGCTTGGAGGTAACTCTTGTTATCCGATGAGACATGGTGGAAGCGGGGGAAGAAGGCAGTGACCATGCATGCGATAGCTGCATTAGAAGTACCCAAGGTGAAGCGACCAGCCCCAAGGAACAGCAAACCGAGTGATAGATGTGTCGCCACATGCACACCATATCTGAAAGCCTGGTGATACATCCCGAACGCATACCTGAGTCGCCTTAAGCACGAGATCTCCCCAGTGCCTGCCATAACCATGCACAGTGCAATCGAAATGAGGTTGAGGCCCTCCCGCACACCCGAGCGCTTGATTTTATTGTCGAAAGTAGTACCTAGAGATCCATCACATGTTGTTTTGATGACTTGAATCAAGTAGCTTACCGCTCGTTGCAACAAATCGACTGAACAAGTCAAAATAGTTCGACAACATGATGTACGCTTCATGGCGGGCAGTGCCAGCATATTTCAGCCCAACAGCAAAGCAATAGCCAGCAATGATGTTGAAGTAAGCCAGCTCGATAGCGTCATCGGCTGGCTGCTTGTTTGCGATGTGATCCTGCATGGCGGTCATGATGGGCTCGGGAATTTGAGCCATCAGCCAGTCGGCCGTCGATCCAATTGAATTCCACATGATGAGTGACCTCGCAATCGTGCGCATGACCAGGAAGCTCGGTTGAATGTGATTCAGTTCAATGACCGTGCATGGAAGTTCGAGAATACCAGCAACATCTTTTTGCTCTGTCTTGAGGTACATTAGGCCTAGTGCGATGGTCGCAGCTGGAGATGTGATGTTGACATCGAATGTGGGACGGCTTCGCCCTGCGATGATGGTCTTCGTTTCTCCGTGAATAAGCACGCGCAGCCGGTGGAGACAGGCGACGTCGGCTGGGATAGGTGACCCTTTGCCGAGCATGATCATCCCAAAGGCAAGAGCGGCAGAGTAAGTGTATGCTTCTCTGTGTTCATTGCTGAGATCAGGCTGCACAAGGTCCTTGCGACTGATCTGGTTGAGACAGACTTCGGCCATGCGGCGGTCCTTCGTGCCCAAGTAGAGAAGTCCGACTCCGGCGAGTCCGGCAGCTTGGGTCATGAGGGAAACATTGAGATCCACTGTCGGCGTAGGGAGTAATGCTGGCGTATGAACGGCTAGTAATTTTGTGACGTGCATATTTCCTGACCCGATGTTTGCCGCGGACAGACCGAGGAGGACACCGATGGATGTCAGATCGTGTTTCGGCGTGAGATATCCGAAAGTATGCCAGGTCAGCATTTCCTTGAGATGGCCCGTTAGGCCGAGTCCGTACAAGAATCCTGCGTGCTCTGGAGTCAATTCTGAAGGTTTGTTGAAAGCAATCCAGGAACTCTCCACGCCACGCGCCCAAGGGGCAATGCGCAAGCCCGCAGCGACCCCGTTGTGGAATTCTCCCCAGTTCGTGCATTCAAGAGGTATCTTACCAGCTTCAGGGCCAGTGATGGCGTTGGAAGGCTGGATCCTGATCTGATATTCTAGTTTGGGAATGACGTATGCTTCGCGAGTGACCGTTAGTACCGAGCCAAAGGTGAACATTGCTCTGCCGTAGGGCAAGGCCAATGTCCTTTCTGCGATCCGCACAACCTGATGTTGCTGCTCTTTCGCTTGGTCGTGTTCGCTGCAAGGATGATTGATCGTTCTGTTCAGCCGAGAAGTGCTGAGACTCACTTCAAGTCTGGTCGTTCGACAAGCCGGACGGATGGAATTGTCGACGAGCATAGCATACGTGCTACCTCTTCTAATCGACGATCCTGGCCGAAGCGTATACTCGCAAAGGATTTCAGACCCAGTTCCACACCGGAGAGTGCATCGACCTCGCCCGTGCTTGCGACTTTCGCTTGTTCGACCAAAGTACTTATGGTGGTCCGATGATGAGAAGTCTGATAGTGGATTAGTCCATAACAGTAACCACACATGGAAACCATACCATGTACGTCTCAGCAGACGGGTAAATTCCCTGTTGCGAGATTACCGGTTGAACCATCGCGACACTGAAAGCTAGGTCGCGTCGACCAATAAGCTCGTAATGCTCCGGCTGCCAGTGGGGAGGAGGCGAAAGTTGGCAGGTCCGGATGGCTTCACGCAGAGGTGCAGCAATGCCCAGAGGCAGGCTGTCCAGGAATAAATGTCCCTTCTTTGCTGTACCCCACATACGTACAAGAGTCTCGACTGTCACCTCAGCTCGTTTCTGCGCAGATGGAATTGAGCCGTCAGAAAGACAGAGGTATGCAGTAGTGAGACGTTGAAGAGAAATTAATGGTTCGACTTTGCCAAAGGCGTATGAAGGTTCGATATCAAACATGGCAGCTAGACGTGGGGTCTCATATACCGGAAATCTCCAATCAGGGTTGCTAATTCTGCCATACAGTATCGCGGCCATATCCGGAGGCCAAACCGGTATTCGATCGTCAAGCATCTCGACTCCTGGGACAAGGTCAGCCTCGTCCGGCTACGGACAGACACGTCACGTACGCGTGGTAGAAGCTGAAGGCCAAGCAGGCATGATGTTGGGACAAAGACGCTTCCAGTAATCTGCCCACTCCGGCCTTATTATGTGGGCGATTTGGCAAACCAAAGGCACGAGCAACACGAGGGAATCATGTCGATGTACTACAAGCCGAAGATCCTCGGAAAGCATGTGTAGCACGTATAGCACGGGTGCCAGTAAGGGGTTGGATTTTACCGCTACCAGAGTGAACTGCCGACTTCTCAGGGGGGCTGGAAGAGAAAGGTGTTGCAATGCGGGATCATCCTGAAAATTCCGGACGTTGGTATTTAGAGCAAAGAACTGTTCCCAATCTGTCGAAAGCGACGCGTGACGGCTGGCTGGATAAGACAACCTGAGATCCAGAATCTTGGCAAGCGCATAAGTCAAAGCGTGGAATTCCAGATTTGAGGAGGTGCAGAAGTTCCGGAGAGACCATGCTCGGAGAAACTCTAGGTGCATAGTAAAGGCATTTTTGGTAGGGATGACAAGGGATAGAGCTTGTAGCGCTTGATTGACGAGACGATCGCGAGGGAGCATATCAAATTTGCCACGGTACGCTTTCCCCCCGGCACAGAGCAACGTGACCGATGAAACACATGCCGACTTTATTGATGCTATACCCGTTATCGGAACAAGCGCATTTTCCCCTGCACTACCCACATTCCCGGCCTGGGCGATCTCCAGTACGAGAGGTAGTTCTTGCAGCCCGTGAGTGAAAATGGTCAATGACCCATCTGATTTGACGGCTAATAGATCCCATATCTCTTTGCGAGTAGCACCAACGGGGACCACAAATATAGCGTCGATGGTTGTCAAGTAACTGCAAGCTACAGTCTTGTTTGCCTCCTGGACGGTGAGCAGGAAAACCGTAGTGGGAACACCGGGCATGCAGATCGCCAACAATGTGTGATCACGAACACCATCAAAACGTTGGTCAAAGAGAGCGGCAGAAATTTGAGATGACAATCCCTGCCTAACAAATGACCCAAGATTGTGAGCGGGTCGCCCGAGCATGCACAGAACTTACGGCAGGCTAGGATACGGGTGGGTTATCAACCTCTGCACCCAAAAGGAGGCCTTCGTCCTGCCATGTTCCGCGGCAGTAGTGAGTGCCTCCGCCGTTCCGTCGCTTCTGAGAGCCATCCGATCCATATTGAAGCTGAGGTCAAAGCGAGACGGTGAGGTGCGGCGCCCAGGTTGGTAAACGTAGCGCCAGATGGATAATTCATGTCGTTCAGAGTTAAACGTTATAAGAATGTCATCAATGGCAAATGGTTTCCGAGACACCCAGATGACCTCTTCGACAGCAGGAATAACAACGAGGGGCCGAACGCAATTCTCTTCTTCGTCGGAAAGGCAAGCGGGACGACCAGGAAAACCACCCACTATACCGGCAGTTATGCCGACAGCAGCAGGCTCTGAGAAGGAATTTGTGATGGTGAACGTGGTAGGAAGTGGTGCGTCACCAGTGGCACGAGAATCGTCAATCTCCAGAGGATCGAGAAGACGTTGTATCATGACACCATGGGGATGGAGGGGCCATGCTTTGCGGACGAGAAAGGGTAGGGAGAATGTGTAGTCGGTTCCATTTATCAGGTAGACTTTGCCTATGCTGCGTAGGAATACGAACACCGCTGAAACTTCCTCTTGAGCGCGTTTGTTCTTCTGCCGCTCAGGCTCCTCCTGGGTGGTTTTGAAAGGGCCGAAGACGGATTCAGTCGACGGGTCTGCCTGCTGCTCGCCTGCTTTGGAGGTGTAATGCGCACTGCCGTGCACAGGACCTGTGGTGTTAGTACTGTATGCGAACCTTCCTATGCACGCGCATTGTATCATCTGCTCTTCATCGGAGAAATCCCATTTCCTTTGGATGACACCCCCATGACTGAGAACCACACAGCGATCATTCCATGCCAGCTCTTGCTCCGCCCACGAATCACATCCGTCGTCATATAGTGGTGCATAGACAGCGTTGATTGAATTGGACGTGGAACCCCTCAGAGCACTTCTGATGGAACGAAGTAGAGCGGACTCTGCGACTTGCGATTCTGACGCGCATGATGATTGGTGGGATAGATATTTGAAGGCGGCAGAGGGTGTATCATGGTGGACTCGAACGACGATCGAGTCGGAACTCATGATGGAGACTGTTAGAGCTTGGTCTTTGTCACAACACCTACTACCGGGATGGCGTACCTCAGACTACCAAAGGACGCGACTCGCTTGCGCTCAAGCGCTCAGGAGTCTACCAGTGTAAAGCGCTGACAGCGATATTTAATGGTATGTAAAGCTTGCAACAATCCTATTTAACAATACCTAGACATGATTCTCTTTCTGTACTACGAGAGCTACACTAATATATATGTTCCAAAATAATATAAATGAACAAGATAAACATGCTGTAAAGATGCAGTATACCCTGAGAGATCCTATACTTGAGAGGAACAACATTGTGATCCCCGATAACTCCAAACAGTCCTTGAGAGAGCCAGCAGAGATGAAGAATAACAATAATAATCTAATGCGAATTTTCCGCAGACAAAGTCGAACAGATCCTGCATCGGAAAGAAAGATTACAGACCCGGAACCTACCTCGGCACTGAAGGGTGCTGTCCAACCATGAGCCAAGTCTTGACGGGCAAGGAGCGTTTCCTAACATTAAGGAGATTGGCGACGTAGAATTTCCTGACTGCTCTTCCTGCTCCCAACAAGGTCCTCGTGATGGGGCAAAGCAATACCAGCAATAGCTGTCGTCTCCTCATCGTTGAGCTTCCAAATATTGCCAAGTTGGAAGTTAGAAGCAGAGTCATCGCGAGCCGCCACTCGGTCCCGACCATGACGAGAAGTGCCAAGATCTTCGTATTCCTCGACGGACAAGTCCGCAGAAGACGTCGATGTAGGTGATAATGTGGGTGACTGCACAATATCCTGCAAAAAAGAAGGTAGGAGTGGAGCCGGAGCGCTAACAGGGAGTGCATCTTCCAACTCTCGCATGCTTGGGAACAAGGGCATCGCATGTCGATGCGGCCCCGAGGTCTCGTATATGAACTGGGGGTCGGGATACTGCGCGGCGGCACTAAAATCAATCTGAGAACGACTGGGCCTTGACGAAGGCGTGACGGCCTCCGGTGGATGCTCGTGTTGCATCTGCGTCACGGTGTTTCGGCGGGGAGTATCGACAGAGGAAGGAGTGGTTCTTAGTGGCAACTGGTTTTGAGCGAGAAGGGATGTCAATAGGTTAATCCGCTCGGTCTGCACTGCATTCGAGACAGAATCCCCATTGCCCTCGGCGTCTGAGAAATTTATGAGAACAGCAGCAAGGCAGTATAGGAAGAAAAGAAGCTTACATGGGTAGCAAGTCTGGCAAACCTTGCGCCGTCTCCAGTTCAGATAATTGCACTTCTGGCAGATCCAATCGCCGGGTTGATGCTCAATCGGCCCACGATTTCCTGTGTTCAAGATGGGGGGTGGCTACGATGTAAATCAGCTACTGAACAGTCCCTAAGGTCTCTACATTGACTTACCGGAACTCCAGAGAGGTTGCTAGGGCGGATCTGACCTTGCTCGGGGAACGGCTCATTATCGGGCCAATACATGATGCATGGCACAGATGGGTCGCTGGATATATTCTGCACCTTGCCCCCCACAGAGAAGGAACGCCCAGACGGAGTTAGGAGGGGATGAGATGGTGACGCAGGTTTCGCAGTAGTGACAGGCTGTGCTGCCAGAGGGTGCCGCGAAGCATGCTGGATAGTGGGATAATGAGAGGAATCTGGTATCGAAGGGACCGTATAGGGCGATGTAGTACCTGCAGTGCTAGCGAAACGCGGAGATGTGGGAAGACGGGTAGACGGCATGCCCATTACTTGACGGTTTATCGACATCGACGAAACTTGGCTTTCCGAACGCGGGCAACCACAACCTCTGCAAGCCAGGTTGCGTCTGTGCAAAATCATGCAAGGAAACGAGTCGGTCAGAACCATAATTTTTATGCAAGCGAGGAAAAAAATATGAGCATGCTCGGAGGAGGCAAAAGAAACGGGTTCGATGATCCGCAAAAATAGGAGGGTGGAGTAATTTGTAAATCAGGGTAATACCGTGATTGGGCTGGCCCGACTTCGCGATGACCTAGACCCGCCAGCACATGTGACAACCACGTATCCGAGTCGCCGCTGCTGCGGAAAAACAAAAGGGATAAACACAAACACTCACCCAAAGTTGTGAGCGGCGCAAGTGACAGAATTGCATCTAATAAAATAATGTGTAGTCAGCAATATGCAAGTTGGAAAAAGGGCGCTACAAATATGGGAGGGTCGATCGTGGCCCCCTATAGTAATATTCAACCCGCCCAACATGATGAAATCAAATTGTGAGGAAGATACTGACATCCAGTCGCCTGCCCTGAATGTTGTTCTCGGATTGGGGGGATTGCTCGAAATTATGAACTTGTCGGTTTGAGTCACAGGGGAAGTCTGAGCCTCAGCGCTCGGATGTCTAACGTAAACGCGGTTGTGAAGATCCGGCGTGGATATCGACATGCGAAGCCTATGGGACTTCCTCTCAGGTTGGATTACAGGGAGAGACGGGAACTACAACCAGCGAGACATTCAATCATCGAGCACCGCCGGAAAATGACAAGCTTACCCTGGACAACACCTCAACACGACGAAGTTTCTCGAAGGGTTCCAGGTCGGCCTCGAGAGCAGGATATACAACGAAAGATGGGAGGGAAAGCGAGAGAAAGATACGCGCCTGTCAACGGTAAACCATGGGTAGTCAGTGCGACAAATTCCGATTGTAAAAGACGATGAAAGAACGATCGCCGAGGAGAAAGAAAATGGCGGAGAGCTTAGACACCCCGAGTCTCGGATCTGTGGCGATATGACAGGTGCCGATTTCAAAAAAAATCTGACTCATATCGTAACCCCTTTTGTCGTAAATGTTTTCGAGCTGCGCTGGCCACTCGCTACCCTCGCGTCACTAAATACGCCAAGATCACCGCGGCTCGTGGGCTGGGCTGTGCTACGGATAATGGCATGAACCAGGAACACACTTACATCATGATGGGACTTGAAAACTACCCACACCTCATCGAGGGCGGATAGGTCCTTCAATGTCCACACGGACAAAGGGGACTCTACGCTCTGACGGTTAGGCTGAGTCTTGCAGTCTATCAATTCACAAATCTGACATGGCAAGAAACCCACGTACGGTTGCATCAAGAAACTCGAAAATGGAGCCAAGGGACAGAAAGCTTGCATTTGGATGCTTGCGTACCTTGACATCTCATCGTCAGCTCGGCGGTCCCACCGAATCATCATATATCACGACACTTACTTTTGCGACGCGCGAACGCGTCAAAAGGAAAGCTGCGTACGTGGACGGATGTTCATTGAGGGTCCCAAGATCGTTGTGACTGTTGCTGTGGGTCGAAGGGGCCAGTGATAGATCAAAAGGCGATCCGACACGACCGTATGCTGGTACAGGAACTGCAAGGTTGCTGAAAAACGGACTGATACCTCTCGCGGCGGGTGTCGCGCGGTCATCGGCCCGGGACACGGCGAGACTGTACACTTGCTCGGCCAACTTGGGCCAATGTGCCGGAACCTGGGGAACGGTGCACAACGACGGTTCTCGACACGGAGACAACGATACGTCGTAAACACTAGCGCCGATGGTAGGCTCAAAGTGCGAAGTGGTAATCATTGGGAGAGGGTCGCGAGTATGGTGGGGCCGTTGAGCCTCCGAGGTAGAGAAGGTATTTGAGTGTCCAGCGTGGCCATCCGACGATGCTAAGGAAGGTGACATTTGTTGGTTGTCAAGCAATAGAGTTGCAAGAGCGAGCTTGGACGTGGAGATTTGCAGCTGGTTCTTCAAGCGGACGAAGAACACCTATCCACGATTGGGAATACCGGTTTTTGGTAAATTAAGAGGACGAACAGAGAGTGTTGGAAGAGAGAAGGTGAGTGAATTGGGGATCCTGTTCCTGGTAGCAAGTATCGCGACTCGGGGCAGCCTGATGAGTGTGGGGAGAAGCGATATAGCATAGCATGGCGCTTTTGAGTGTTGGGAGAGTGGAAGTATGACGGTAATGCATTGGTCATTTCTCTCGTCACTCTCACAGGAAAATTCAAGGCAGGTGACACCTAAATTCACACTGTCAAAACACGTTCCAGGGATGGCAAGAGCGGTGCCACGTGGTTAATCGGTGACATGTTCCACCAACGCCCGTACGTAAACCGCCTGTGTGGTTCTTGATACAAGGCTGATCTATTACCCTTCCCTGAGAGCTCGCCTTGAATCCACCAGCGAATCTCGGACCAAGTACAGGGTCAGTGCTCGGAACAACAGACATTCCTAACAGGTTTTGAATGTTAACCGTAGATCGTACCGCGTGATCGACGGGTCTCATCGAGTTACCGCTCCTACTTTCCCCGTAAGTACATCCCGCTTGCACAGGAGGTGTCCAGATATCCCGAAAAGAACTAAGTACATTTTGTAAAAGACAGCATGGAAGACCTCTGATAAATACGCGATAGAAATTTTGAGCGTACATCGAAGATGGGCCCGGGGGTTCGGAGGATCTCTACCAACCGGTAACCATTCCCGAGGACATCGCAAGCGGCATGGCGATTGCGCCCCATTCCGATATAAGCCCAATTGAAAGTAAGTATAACTGGAACCGTCGCCGCCAAAACCGAATTCAGGGTTGTCTGGGGCCCATCCAGATCAAGGCGCGCAAACCGGAAGATGGAGGGTGACCCTCTTTAGCTACGGATTTGAAACCAAGTCTGAATCGTACACTCATATGCTTTCATGTTCACTTGCTCGACCCGATTTTCCTCGAGCTCGACTCGGCGTGAGTCTATCCCCCCACTAATTGGTGTATGATCCTTGCCATATGACGTATATTAGACATAACGAGGCTTGCCACTCCGTCCGTCCCTGCTGATGCAGCCTGTGTGCATAGCCTCGACACGTCCGCTGATAACCGAACAAAAAAGAGTCGAGACGGAACCTCTGAAACGGTGACATATTTCCTCTTCAGGCTCAAGCCGATCACCCGGAATATTAGTAAGCAGCTAATATATCCAGTCGAAACGACATTAACATCAAGGGTGAAATTTTGAAAACGTGACTGGGTAGCATGCCAGCCCTTGCTTAGAGCACTATGTATGAGGAGCTCCATGCCAATCCATGCCAAGTCGCAGTTGGTCGAGAGTACGAAAAATCATTCTGAAAATGGCAGCGAACCGTCGTCATTTACGTGCATTCTGATTGTTCCACGGGCAGGGTTGATGAAGGATTGTTCTCGTGAGTAGCTGCCAATACTTGTGAAATAACCATTAAACCGTCAGCCCAGCCTAGGCGTGTTACAAAATGTACAGTGCGTGACACAACAGACTCACGAATGTAAGTAAGGGGTGTCATATACTCCCAGCTGCAAACCTGACGAACGCAACATCGCAGGCATATTTCCGTAGAGAGCTTTATGCAGTTGGTCCCCAGTGAGTTGAAGGACCATCCGCTGCTCTACCAGATACTCTGTATATCTCCTCCAGGCTCCAGTCCCCCTTCCTCCGCGGGTGGTAGACACGTATCCAGCCTCCTCAGCCCGACCCTTCACCACCTTACTCTCTTTGAGTGTGCTGATGCTCCCAATAACGAAAAGCCCCCGTCTGGCGCGTGTGAGCCCAACGTTGAGTCTCCGCCTATCGGCGAGGAATCCAATCTGCCCCAACGGGTTGTTGCGCACAGTGGAGAAAATAATTACTTCCTTTTCCCGACCTTCAAACCCATCGACAGTCTTGATATCAATGTTGGAGAGTTGTAGTTTCCGTTGGTCGCCGAGGGTGGCAGAGAAGCGTTTGCGATACTTCTCATCGGAGTTAAGGAGACGTGTCAGTAGTGAGACTTGAGCGACGTAAGGGGCAATGATGCCAATGTCTTCTCCACCAAGGTACTTTCCCAAGACCCCAATTAGCACGCTTCACTTGGTGGGATACTTTAAAGGTAAACGAACCTCATTTTTCAGCAAGAGGTCCTCGACAACACTGCAGACGATGTTCGCTTCGTTCCAATTGACCCTACTGCGATCTTTGGTAGTCTCAGATCCCCCGTGATCCAGGAAGGCAACAGATCTCCGATGACCGGTCGACGCATCCACTGGTAAATGACTCGAAAGTGGAGGGTGAAAATTGGAGGATATATTTCCGAGAGTATCGACGGTCCCATCCCGCAGGGAAAGGTTGTAAAACTCTAGCGACGGGAACTGCGATATGGACGGATGCATTCGGTATTGGACATCCAGCATAATTGACGGCACCACTGAGCCACAATTACTAAATGTAGGTAAGTCGTTTACTGAAGCCAAAGCAGGACCTACCCCCTTCTTCAGTCAGCCTCTCAAAAAGACTAGTTCCAAGGCCCTTCAGCTGCGCTTCGCGGCTTGCGATGACAGGCGGAAGTTGTTTGTGATCTCCGATGAGAGCAACGTGTTGTGCCTACAGCGCTCATACATCGGAAATCGGAAAATAGATCCAAGATGAAACACATACTCCTTTCATTAAGGCGATGAGGGACGCTGGCTCCGTTGACATGGACGCTTCGTCAAGGAAAACCACAGGAAAGTCAAGGACGTTAAGCGCGACACTGGCTGAGGTGATGCAAGTCGTACAAATCTTACACGACGTCAGAGCATTAAAAAAAAGGACGCTTGGAAATGAGCACGTACCACATCAGCATCTGCAGTAATGTCCCGCAGCATTTCTTGGTGGATAGCGTACAGCTTCGCGGCTGTAGCCATCGACTGGCGCTCTTGCGCAAGCAGGGCCGACCGCATCTGATCAAGACGCCCTGCGGCGCGAGTTGTCGGCGCTCTCTGCACGGCTTCAATTCTCTTAGTCAAGTCCAACAACTTTTTCTCTGTGTCATTCTTGTTTTCGAGGAGCCGATCTACCTTCAACTTGAGGGGATGTTGATCGAGCTTGTAGTCGAGAGTGTGCGCGGTGAGACTGTCTTTTATTTTACCACGGAAGCCGATGCGCAGAGGCTTCAAGCGAGCTTCCGCGAAACCTTCCACAAGGTTATCCACCGCCGCGTTGGTATATGCGCAGACAAGGATCGGGTGATGCACTTCGAAATGAGCCTAGATCATTCTTGAGATTCACCGACATGTCAAAGCCCATCAACTGATGCAGCCCACCTTGAGTAGTTTGACGGCCTCAACAATAGTTTTCGTCTTCCCTGTCCCCGGAGGCTGGGTTACAGACTGTCAATCGAATCTCATCGAATGTTCCGGGAGCGATGGGCTTACACCTTGAACTAGGGAAATCCGTTCCCCAATCATCATCGCGACAGCGCGAATTTGAGTCGCATTCAAACCATTCAATACGGGGTCACCGTCTAGTTTGATCGGGTCTTTCCTTGCATATCGTCGCGCCCAGCTCTGGATCCTCATGTCATCCTTGAACGCACCGCCGTGTTCACGCTCATCTCGACTTTGGTGTTCCAATGTTTCATGAGAGACATACTGGACTTCGTCTGGTGCTTGCAGGGGCTGATGGAGCGAGGTAGATGTCGGGGAAAACGAACGGAGAAGGACATCACGGAGGTGGGTGCCTTGCAAGACGAACTGCCTGTCGGGAGTTTGAGCGGACTCCAATACTGCGGGATCGTGGTTAAAGTGCAAAATCGCAGCACGCATCCGTTCAAAAATGATGTTGGACCGCCCGACATCAAGACGCCACAGACCGTCATCGATATCAAATTTGCGGTCGAATACGATGCGAAGTTGGGTAGCATTGCTGGCCATCACGGTACCACGCAAAGGCACCTCTTGTAGGGGGTCAAGACGTGACAGTAGGACCTGGGTCCCATTTCTGGTGCAGAGCAGAATCAGTATCACCCTTGGGCTGTCTGAGATAGCCATTTACCCGAATCTATGCTCTGGTAGAATTATGCCAGGACCCAGGGAGAAGCACGCGATTGGATTCCGAAACTGCGGAGCCTCTATCCAAAACGCGTAGAGATCCGTGATAGTATAACCTTCCTCGCGTAAACGAAAAAGCGACCAGCTTGCCAGGCGATCGCGAAGGACCGATTCGTCCTCCGCTTGTTCGGCATCTAGTAGGGGTAAAAAACTACGACGGTTCGGTGACACCGCTATGGAATGTCTCTATGGAAATATGAACTTACTGATCACGGTAAGCCTGGATCTCTTCGTGGAGTGGTTCGCCTGGCTGGACTTGGGTATACGAAGGAACAATGCGTTTCATGTATACTCTAGCGCCATCTCGCTTCTCTAGCGAGTCGTGCCTGCGATGATGGCGCGATGTGGCTCGCAGTCTCCAGTCAAAGCGAGTGGAGGAGGCGAGAGGTGAATTTTCAGAGAAGTAAACGTCCGTCGGAAGTTCATATTGGGATGGCTTGCGGTGTGCAGCAGTAACAGCATGGCTAGTAGCCGAGGAAGAAAAACTCTGAGCACGACGCAGTCGAGGATGCGAGTAAACGGTAGGCTTGGCTTGTATGGATAGGCTTCTGAAGTAGTTTCGGATGCCAATGAAAGTCGAGTTCCGATGCGAAGCATTTGCTAGGGGGCACGACGCGACGAACGAAGAACAAGTATTATGCATAGTAGTATGGAGTATAGTGAAATACCGCCAGGCTCTGGCTAAGACGGCCGCCGGCGCAGAGTGATTATACCGAGGACGAGTCGAATCCAGTGGTACTCAAATGGTACTAAAGGACGTAACACAGCCACAATCTGCAAACTGGGATTCTCGAGGTTGGCGATTCCTGACGCTTACAACAGAACAGACCTCCGGATTTTTAGCAGACAAAAACTAGGATTGTGATAGCAGGTCATCTGAAGTACCTACAACCCAAAAATACAACCAGACTAATCATGCCGACTCGATCGGCTAGATGTTCGACAAAAGCAAAAGAGCACCCCCGCTCAGAAAAGTGGCAGCGACCACACTCAACACTGTTGCCCCTGTACTGAGCTCAACTTGATAGGAACCACCCCAGCCCGGCGGGGTTGTCAGGGTGACAAGGGATGTCGGGACGGTAACATTGACACCCGAACATGCTGTTGCGTAAGCTTTCGCGGTGCATGAACATGGATGAAGGGATGAATAGCAATGTAGCAAGCTTACCTGTGAGGGCAGTAGCAGAGCCGGCCCGGGGATCCGTGCCTGTGGTAAACTTGGCAACAAGATCGTCGAACATGCATTGTTGGCAACTGGTGATTGAAGTGACAGTAGTTGATTCGCAAAGACACTGATCGTTGGTGCCGCAACTCTGAAAAGAGACGTTTGTGCGTGACACTACCGCATGGTTCCGGAAGCAGGTACTTACGCTGATCATGGAGTTCGCACCGTTGCACGGGGTTTGGCACTAGATGGTTCAAAGTTGTTTGTGATTCGACAAGCTGCCAGAGCCTTGGCACTCACGTCGGTCAGAAGATATGTGTCAGTAACATTGAGGAAGTCACTGGGAGACACGTTGCCAAGGGCGCCGCCAACGTCGATAGTCAACGCAAGCGCTAGGAGGTAAATCAGGACCAGGCCGGAGTCAGGGGCGAGAAACTGACCTTGACCAGCAAGCAAAAGGAAGGAAAGAAGGTAGACAATCAAGCGCATGCTAGCTGGTCGTGAATATCCTACCAGAGGATGAGAAGAGGGAAGAAAAGAGCGTGGTGGTAAGGGAAAGAAGAGAAACTCCCATATGTAGTTCTCTCATCATCGCATATGGCCGCCGGTGCTGGTGAATATCGCGGAACGGACCCCGTAAGCAACCTGTGCACGGGGTCCGCGTGGAGAACGTGTCACGTGTTTACATGTCGACGCGATTTGTTGTTGTTGATTGACCTCATATTGACCTTTACCGCAAACCACAATTGTCCCTGTTGGCGACAGAACGAACACGATGGCAAGAGTTGTGTACTCAGGCTCCCTCCAGCCTAAGAAGAAAGCAGACCTTGTAGAGATAGCCTTGGCTCTCGGTATCAGCGATGTTGGGACCAAGGAAGATATCCAAATCCGAATCCGAAAACATCTTGACGACAACCAGGCCTCGCTCGAGGAAAACCCCGCCTTCGCAGGTCTCTTCTTCAAACGGAAGAAGGCCGGACAGCCGTTCATCCACGTGTGCGTGAACCTTTATGTTCGCTGCCGTCGTCTGGCTCATTCCCCCATAGAAAACCCGCTGCATCCCCTGCCTCTGAATCGGCAGAGGAGATATCAGAAAAGAAGCTGACTAGTCCGCCTTCCACTCGCATTACACGTCGCCATCCTCCCCGCGAGGCCACCCCCGTGCCAGAGGCTCGGGAGGTGTCGATGATGCTCAAGAATGCTCCTATCTCACCATCCGAG
>QFEM01009399.1:0-26493 GCA_003316205.1 Boletus bicolor
CTTCCTACTACTATACTAAACCTCTTTAGTATTCCGTCATAGGTATATATATATAGTCCGTTTGCCCACAGCGCAACACGTACTGAGTATTCCGTCATAGCCCCGTGTGCTCGTGTAGCGACCTAGGATTTCTATCACATGCAAGGAAGATTCTAGAGGGTGTCAGTGGCATTAGACAGCAGTGAGAGCGTTTTAAAGCCATCATGATCACTCTACATCCATTACATAATATAGCTAGCTGGTACTGCATTCACCTCTCTATAGATATGGTGGTACTGGCCTCTTCAAGGTTGTCATATGGCAATACCACTACTCCTACAAGATGTGAGGGCATTGAGGGTGCCCTACCACAACTCTACTGTGGGTACAGAGAGTGCAAGGCTAGTAGGGTAGGATACTATGGCATAACAGTTGCACATTTATTCATACCATCTTCCACATGCCTTCGTGTATATTGCATGCACCAACACATTTTGTGTATGGCATAATAGCTGCACATTTATGAAGAACTGACAACATTATTTCCATGTTCGATCAACCGCCATTTCCAACGTCTGAACCGACCCGCTAGCGGATGAAGTCAACGCTGAGAACGACGAGGAATCGCTTGAGGCAATCACTGCGGCCTTACAGGAGCGGTCACGACTTGACTCGGACCCATTCAAAGACCGAGCAGTCCGTATTAGATGAACTAGTGTAGCCGCCGTGATAACGCTCGAACTCAGCTCATATGATAAGACCCGTAGTACCCCGAGCATCTTAGAAGCTGAATTCAAAACGTCAGACCGCCTTTGTCCAAACTACTTGAAAACGCGGCGTTTTCCTGTTTTTGGTTTGTAGACTGGGCCTGAGTCAGTGATCCGCCATCTGGCGTAACAGCTGCACATTTATTCACACCGAGGCACGCGGCACACCGAACGCGGCGTAGTGTGTTGTGGGAATGCCACCGTCATGTTCATGCCACTGCAGTACAAATGTTGCCATGGTATTGTGCTGCTGGATTCAAAACATTAGACCGCTTTTGGCTGCGTTCAATGGTGACTTTTCCGCAGGCTAGCCAGTGGCATGGCCCGCCAGTGAGGCTTCAAACACTGCACAGTTGCTTGTAGTCAGATAACCATACATAACATGAACGGAAGCGATCGGAGTGCCCGAGGTACGGACTTACTTTCCAGGACGACTGAGTAATTGCCTCAAACTATAACATGTCAGCGGTGTGATAAAGAGAGGGACTAGACAGCCTCACAGTGTGTGATCGATACTCTCATTTCTACGCCAGACACATCTGAGACATGACGATCGGGTACGCAGAGACACCATACAAAATACATGCAAGTGAGCGCAAGGAACTCGACGCTGGACTTGCGGGGCTTGATGTACGTGCACGAGTCCAGTAATCGATGCTCGAACTGCCACCCTCTCATGAATCGTGTCAGATTGCCAAACTGACGATCAGCGTGACGGACACACCAAGACCCCTGCCAGATCTCAAAGCGCTTCCGTTCGGCATGGTGAGTGCCCAAACCCCTCGTTCGGTAGTGAATCCTGTATAGCCCCGTCGTCTGTGCAATGTGATCCTCATCCTTTACCCATTGACACCCGCTTTTCGTTGATCCTCCTTGAATACGACGTGCTGACGGTGTGACTGGAACAGAGCTTCAGCGACCACATGGCCATCGCGTCGTTCCACCCCGCCTCTGGATGGTCCCCTCCCGAAATCAAACCCTACGCGCCACTCACACTCGATCCCGCCTCGTGCTGCTTGCACTACTGTGCCAACGTGTTCGAGGGCATGAAGGTGCGTCGCCACCCCACATTCATGGGCGCTCGCCACGTCGAGGAATCGAACACGACTGACCGGGACCATGTAGGTCTGTCTTGGACCCGACGGTAAAGCGCGACTGTTCCGCCCCGACATGAATATGCGGCGCTTGGAACGCTCTGCAGCGCGTTTGGCGCTTCCTGTGAGTGGAATTGCTCCTCTGTCCCCGTCCCATTCGTCGTCGTCGTCGTCCTTGGCCTCATCGTGTGTGTAATAGCCCATCGACGGAGACGCCGTCCTCGACCTGATCAAACGCCTCGTCCAGACTGAAAAACGATGGATCCCTACGTTTCCGGGATACAGTCTCTACCTCCGACCGACCATCATCGGTACGCGACCAGGTAGGTCCTCCCCCCTTCCATCTCTTCGCCCGACCCATGATGTGACACTGACATTACCAGCACTCGGCACTGCCGCCTCCGACCATGCCCTCCTCTATATCCTCGCCTGCCCCAGCGGGTCTTACTTCCAACACCCCATTTCCCTGCTCGCGGTTAGCGAGGTCGTGCGCGCATGGCCGGGCGGCACAGGCGAGTACAAAGTCGGCGGTAACTACGCCCCGGGTTTTCTACCCCAACGCGAGGCAGCGGCACAGGGATATGACCACGTGTTGTGGTTGTTTGGCAAGGACAGGCAAGTGACGGAGGGAGGCGCGATGAACATCTTTGTCGTGCTCAAGCGTGCGAGTGGAGACGGTGCGTATTCCAGGTTCCGGCTCCCGCTGGAGCGATGGCAATCTCGAAGTTAAAGTAACTGAGCGTCAAATGAACTTTGTGGGATAGGTTTGGACGTCATCACGCCCCCGCTGGACGGGACAATTCTCCCTGGTGTTACCCGCGCCTCGTGCCTCACCCTCGCCTCGGACCCGGACTTTTACGCATCCATCTCCATCTCCCCCTCCTCCTCCGCGACCGCTACCACCGGAACGACTCTCCACCCCGCTGAACGCACCTTTACTATGGCTGACCTTGAGTGCTGGTCCACCGATGGCACCCTGTTCGAAGTCCTCTGCGTCGGCACCGCCGCGACTGTCTGCGCCGTGCACCGGATCGGGTTCGAGGGACGGAACGTCCATGTGCCGACGTATCCGTCCGACGCAAACGGGTTGGGCCCCGTGGGGAAGGCGCTCAAAGCCAGAATATTGAGAGTGCAGGAGGGTAGGGAGGAGTATGAGGGTTGGGGGGTCGTGTGTGAGTAGTTGTGCATGTGCTTGGGCGTTGAAAGTACGGAGCTGGACAGATCTAAATGTAAACTAGTACCAATCAGTCTCGGAACACGAAATACAAACTCCGCACACTTCGACATATATATGACAGCACAAACATCATGAGCAGCGAGCGAGCGGCAAGAGTCGCAAGGCCAACGAAATGGTGGAGACAACAGGCGAAGAATGCGGAGAGGCGACCACCAGAGGGCACGAGCGGGAAAAGAGGTTGCTCACCTCCGAAAACGAGGAAGTCAACGGACAGTGCTGAACGCTGATTCACCAGCCTAGAATTAAACAAAAAAACCTCGTACGAAAATGGCTCGGCGCATGCCCCCCTCCTTAATAGTAATACACGATACCACAGCGGAGCATCCAACCTCTCATGGACCACCCCCACTGTTCCTCCGTCCAGATCTCTCCTTGTCCATACGAAGCTTCTCGATATAAACAAACGTGACCACGATCATGTCCAGCGTGTGTACCACCTCTGGCTGGATATCCAGATACGGCGGGTGTTTAGGCGCCAAGATGCCAAAGGTGCGCTTGTGGTATCGTACCAGTTTCGTCCGTGTCTCGTCGTTCCGCGACATCTGTGTAGGACAGATGAGCGCTCGAGACGGTGCCACAGGGCCAAGTGACGGTCTCACCACCGCGGTATGATGGAGCATATCCCACCTATACGAACGACCGTCTGGCCCCGTAAACGTACGTTTCCTAAATAAAAACACGTGTCACAATGCAAGATACAGATGATCAGAACAAAAAAAAAGGGACAACCGGCCGAGGATACCATGTCGAGGAATGAACGTGTCCGATTGTAGATCCTGACCGTTCATCCGAAAGGTCGACGGCCCCACCAAATGCCACTCGATTTGAGCCAACACTTCAAACTGGTCGCGCATGTCCATGGGATCGTCGTTGGGCTTGATCTTTTGGATCGTGGTCGTCCCTTGGGAAAGTCCCAGTTTGAGGGGATGGAACGTCTTGTAGAGGACTTGGCCGCTCTCGTTCGACATGACGGCGTGGCGCACCGACTCGGAGGAGAGAATGAGATGCATGTTGGCTGACTGGGTGGACGTGCGAGGCTCTTCCAGGAAATGGGTGGACAGACGTCTGTAGCGCCGTTTCGATGCGGCTACTTTTACAAGGGTAACGTTATGATGCTGCGCTGACCTGGCGTCAGGCGGCAGCTGTCCCTACTAGTACATATTGTCAGGGGGATGTCATGCCTAGTGCGCGCTCGAGTACCTTCAAGGCAATGCAGATATGGTCCGACATTACAAAATTCCTAGTGGGCATAGAGGAGGATGCCAGGGAGGCTCGCTTTTCAGGCTAGACAAAGAGCAACTATATAGAGCGTGCACCCCAACTCTCGAAGAATCAATGTGTCTAGATTTCCATCTTCGATGTCTACCTTGATAAATGCAACAATTTCTTCCACGATAGCCTACATATAATAACCTCACTAAGAACGCACACATTCATCAAAACGAAACGTAACTAGGCGTGATAACATCGTGGAACGTGAATCTACACAACAATAATCGTACATCATCATCATTCATCATTCTTCCATCCGACTCTACTTTCACTGCGTTTACGCGCCAGCGCGGGGGCCGTATACGATATCTTCTAAGAGCATACACTGTCGTAATTCCAGGCACCAGAGGGGCCTTGAGCATTGCGGGGTATACATGCATGAGGATCACCACAGCCCAAACGAAAGAGCAACCGAATGCAGCTTACCTCCTGGTGTCTCAGCCTGGTTCCACTGGTTCGCAGTCCAGAGATCGCCACTGGGAGAGGTCGCATCAGCATCCCTACCTTTGCCAAAGACCAAGAAGACGGGGCATGAACGTGTGTTTACTCACTTGTAGGTGACCTGGTTCCCACTGACGTACTACAAGACGAGAGCTGGATTCAGCGCCGGATATGCAATGTAGTTCGAGTGGCGACTTACAGCGACGTTGTTTACCCATGCAGAGACGCCAGCACAGCTCCCCGACGGTGAAGTGCTCGTGGGTGATGCTGTCGAGGTCGTACTGGTCGTACTGGTCGTCGTGAGCGATGTTGCCGAGGTCGTCGTGGTCGTCGGTGCCGGGGAACCAGAGACAGGCCACGTATTTCCTCGGACAGTCGTAATCCACGTCGACGTCGCATCAGGATACTATACACACCAAAATCCCAAAAGCTCGTGTTCGAAAACAAAGATAATGCAACCTTTCCACACGACGTACCTGCCACACCATCACGCCAGCATCTGTCATGTCGTTGCGCGTGAGTTTGTTGTTCTCGTTCGATGAGAAAGGGGTATGGGAGACTTACTCCATCCCTTGGCAGCAGCCTCGGAGACACACGATGCAAGCGTCGAGGGGTCTATGTATCCATTGCTTGCGTCCGAAGTCGTGCCTGGTTTGCCGATGACAAGTTTGTCGAGAGAGACGCCGTTAGCGGAGATCTGGAAGAGGGCAGTTTCGGGCCATGCCGACGAAGAGGCCGTCAGGAGGCCAGCGCATGTGGTATATTCCGTGGCTCCCTCTGTTGACCGAGTGAAAGAGGCTTTCAGCATGTCAAATTCGGGATCATTTGGTTCGATCGCTCACGGTTATAGAACTGGGTTATTGATTCGATGAGTCAATAATCGTCCACGAAATGAATCACTGGACATACTTGGACATTGTACTGGACAAGCGATCAGTCAAATGCACAGAATATGGAATACGTCTACTTACCCAGTCGATCAAAGATCCCACGCTCTTGTCGACTGCGAGGTATCCTCCTCCGGACCACATAGAGGGAGAGAACCTTGTGTCAATTCAGCTCATCAATTGTCTAATTCGCTTGCCAGCTAGGCAATTGCACTCACCATGGTGCGACGGCTACGAGGTACGCGTCAGGCCTTGTCAAACCAGATGCACGAGAACGACTCACGAGCATGACTCAGAATATACTGTCCCTGGGGGAGCTGTGTGCGGAGCTGCTGGGTGTAGCTAATGAGCCACGTCTCGGCAGAGCCTCCTCCACTATTAAACGCAGTGAAGTCCTATCCCCAATGTTACCGTCACATCGTCAAAGAAAAAGAGCTCAGGCAGCACCTCATAGTCAACGTCAATACCCTGAACCCCGTATGTAATCACCCAGGCAGCCATAGTGTTCGCCGTGGTCACGGGGTCGAGCCCCGATGAAGTTGGCGTCTCAGTGGACCCAAAGGCAGAAACGATCAGCGAGATTCCAGCGGCATTATACTCTGAAAGGTAGGAGGAACGCTGGCTGGCTGTCAGTCCCTGCCAATTCTGAGCCTCGTCGACCGAACTAGAGGCTAACAAAAAGGTAAGAGCGCTTTAAATCTGTTAGTCGCGACTCAATCGCTAGCCGATAGACACTTGCAAGACAGTGTATCCCTTGATTGTGTGAGCATCAGTGATGATGGAAGCGACGTGGAAACATACACTTTCTGCTTACCTCAAGGTCCGATGCGGTGGGCAACGGGTTGAGCCACTTGTCATTATAGGCCACGAAGTAAGGCGCAGCTGGTGTCGACCTCTTTAAGAAATCACGAGCAAAGGGACTGAGACGTCGAAGTTTTTCCGCTAACGGAACAGCACGGATCGATCCAAACAAGGAAGAGAGAACCAAGGACGCGGTCACGCTAGAGCGAAAGGAGACCATGGCGCCTAATCAAGACCAAGGTAAAGGGATCTGCGAGCCGCAAGAGTAGCTGCTCATCGCATGGGATTAAATACCACAACCGGAGCCGATGTCGGTAGGTCCACCTCATGGGAAACAGGAACGATGCGGAAGATGGAGTATGAAGTCGTATCACAAGACCCCCTCCGGAACTGGGTCCGAGCGCCTTGAGACGATGCTGGTAAGGTGAGTGCATCGAGGCACTGCGGCCCCGGAAGCAGGCCACTAGCTAAGATAACGATTGGCCAACAACAATGCAATAATGCCTTGAAGCAGAGAGTCAATGCCAAAAGAAGATACTGCCGCCATATGGTAGGAAGGGGTGTGATGATGGAGTGACATAGTTTTCCTTCATCAGAACCATTAGGCGACGTGACTTGCACGGGAGTCCACATGAACATCCTTTGGCTCGAATGCTGCAAGATCAGGTGACGAAGAAGTTGGCACACTCAAAAAACGGGCCGGATTAGGACCAATGCGGGCGGGCAGCTCGGGGCGCTCTCGGGAAACGGGAAACCTATTTTGCCTTCAGGTCACGGGCACAATCGTGTGCGAGGCTGAACTGCGATAAGTGAGCAACGCCTAATAGAGAAGACAAATCTAGTCCCTTGCCTGTGAACATAAAGTCCCTGCCACGTTACAGTGATCCGGTATATAAATCACGCTCCATGAATGGCGTCACCTCCGACAAGCTTCCGGCCTAATATAGATCACGGGATCGTGCTCCCGCCAAGTCGCAGTAGAGTGAGAACAGTGGTACTCCTAGATGGCAATCGTGCAAAACCACGCGGTAGCACGATTAGTATAGATAGAGTTGGACCATCGTGCTTCATCGATGCGATAAAGACGCATGGTACTCATGCCGTTTGATAGTCATCTCCGCTCCGGCGGCCGCAGTATCTCAAGCCAGAACAGGCAAACCAAGCTTTGCGCTGAGCAAGGCTAGTCTCTCTTTCAGCTTGGTGACGTCCTCTAGTACCGTCCGTCTCTCCTGTGGCGCTGTCTCTGCACCCGACTCTGTGTTTTGGATGACTGCCGGATCGAAGCCAAGGTGTTCCTTGGCATGCTGTTCAGCCTCGAGGTCGCGGGGTGCGATATCGGAGAATCGTATGGTTGAGAGAATAGAAGATATGGTACGAAGTTCTTCGAGCTCCTGTGAATCCGGACTCTGAGAGTTCAAAAGAGACCCAATCGCAGCTACTGCCCCACGGAGGTTGCCAAGCTCTCGACCAAGAGGTACGCCCACGTTGGAAAAACCAGCGTCAAAACCTGCTTGTAAAAAGTCTTCTTTGCCTGCAATGATACCCTCTCGATATCCAGACTGTGATGAGAAGTGAACAATAGTGTAGCGAGAAAGGACTGCAGCCTACATTGGTGAATTCAGAGGTGATCTTGGTCCATTCAACCTCTGGGACATGATCTGTGTGAGGGTTTTCTTCCCATGGTGAATCGGGATCCATCCGTCGGTGTCCTTGAATGTGATCGATGGTGGAAGAAGACTAGTACAACCCTAACTTACAGTAACTTACCCACGGAATGATTCAAACACCAAATATTCAATTCAATGGTCTGTCTCAAGCCAGCTTCTCAAAAATGGCCCTAGTAATGCAAAGGTCTCTCAGGCTGAGAAACCAAACCTTGTGAGCTCGTTCTCTGAACTGAACCGATTAGACTCGAGCCTTTTAAACTCCCAAAATCGGTGTAGAAAGGCTGCTAGATCTAGTTTGACATGCACGGGCCGCGAGGCGAGGTGGGAATATTATAGTGAGCTCATCGGGGGCTGAAGCCCAGGACACAGAGATGGTGAAAATACTCAAGGAACCAAGGAGTTGGGTCGACTAGGGATAGGTTGAGATGCCTCGTGTACTGCCTGGTTATCTCCGGAATGAAGTACATCCTTTACACCACTACCTACCAGCCTACACTTCTATGCCGATCCGCGTGAAATGCGCTTCTTGATCGACCCATTCAGCGTGAACTAGCTCTGGTCCTCCCATCTTCCTGATCGTCGCTCCTCTGACCGATAGCAATCCAGCAAAAATGTCCACATCCAGCCGCACAAGGATGTCCCGCCATACCCTGCTCGCCCACACCCCCACTTATTCCCCGCTCCTCCTCTGCCTCGTTCTCACCATCCTGTTCCCTCTGTAGCTGTCGCCCCCGCACGAGTAAAGGCACTGGGAGCTCGACCATCGGACGTTCCATATAGTACCGTCTGTAACAATCTTGATGACCACCATGTGAACAGATCGAACATTGAAAGAGGAGAGTGCGGACGGGAAGATGACTTGATAGTTCCCACCGCAAGTCAGCACACTAGTCCGCTGGATCGCATCCAACCACGCACCATATCGAACAGCTCGCCACAGCCTCCTTGCATGTGGCACATACCGCATGCGTCGCCTTTACAAAGGGGTTTCTCGAACGAACGGCCACCACGGGCTTTCGGCACTTTCGGCATGCGGTGTAGATGACGGTCTCGAGCTAATCGCTAGCTTATGAGCTACTGTGGATCATGGATTTGGTTCCGACAGGACATACTCTGGTCACCCTCTGCACTTCTTCCACCCGGGAATACTTGCGTAGGTATGCTGCACAGGTGTGAAGCCGGTATCGTGCCAACATGTCTTGGGCGCCAAACGACTCAGAAGTTGTTTGAACGATATGATGACACCCACTTACCGACATAAGCCTCTACGAACTGGATCGTCCGACCGAGCTCCAGCTTGAGCTCCTCAGAGGCCACTAGCGCGAGCATCGCACACATCTGGACGTCACCCTAATCGTCGTATCTCTTCAACTCCATGTGCTCCCCTTTGAAGCAAAGCGAATGACCAACCTCGTCCGCGTACTCTTCTAGAGCCTCTCGCAGCGCTCGCCAACCCGCCTCCCGTAACTGATGTTCCTCATCCACAACCGCCACCTTTTGCTGATGGCTCATCTCCGCCCAACTCGCGGGCTCCTTGTCCCCCGCGAGATCCTTACCCGAATCCACTGGCGCCACCTCGCTCTCCTGCTCACGAATCGACGCAGCAATGACCGTCTCAACACTGCTCTGACTCTCCCTCCCCCCGATCACACCACGAACATGCCCCGGAGAGCCTGTTGGTGGCCGACTGGGCGACGATCGTGCAGGCGACAACAACGGCGCAGCGAGCGACGCCACCGTCGAGCTCCGATCCCGGCTCTTCAACCGCCTCGCGTTCGCAACCGAGTTCTTCCGCGACCTGGACCGCGATTTTATCGTCACCACACGATGTCGGACCTCCCCCTCCGAGTCGTCGCTCCGTTCGCCGTCCGTGTCGGACGACACCGGGGAGGGACTCCCATCATCGTCTTCGGCGCGGAGTTTACTCAGCCCCGGACCTGGGCCTGTATCTACCCCCTCCTCTTCCGTCCACTGTTGCTGACCCGCGAGTCGCGACAACGGACTCGGATATGCAGGTCCCGCCCGCCCGGCGCTCATACTCCGCGCCTTGGTCACCTTCGGGTTGGGCAGCGCGGACGCCAATTCGATATGGTCAATCTCGCCTGCGTGGCTCTCCGCAATGCTCTCGCTCGCCACGCCGTCCGACGAATCCGAGTCGTCGAGCGCCCCTTCGCCAACGTGTCGGAGGCTCCTGTCGCTCACGCTGGCTGCGCTCGGACTCTCGCTGTGTGCGCTCGTTACGCGGTTATAGACCGAGGGCCGGCGAGCGTGTGAACGCAATGGAGAAGTAGTCGGGACGAGTATGGACGGCCGTCTCTGCCCGGCTGTGGTCGGCGTCATCGTTGTCGTGGGTGGGAGAACTGGCGTAGGGGGGAGTGCGACAGGGACATGACGTGGAGATGACGACGCCGAGGACACCGGCGTCAGATTACGCGAGTTTGGGGGCGGCTTGGTGGGTGGAGGTGGTTGGGCCTCGGGACGATGTCGTAGATGCTTACGGTCCTCGTTCGACGCAGACTTGGCTGGGCTGGCACCACTGACCGATGCGGAACGTGGTGTATGTACATGACTGTGATGGTGACCAACACGCGATTGAGATGGGGAGTGGAGGGGTGATGCGACAGGGTGGGTGGCAGAATCGGCGGACATGGCGCGGTAAGAAGCTGGTTTGGAGGCTGGTCCAGCGCTATGCACACTCGCGCCTTCATTTGAAGGGAGAGCACCCGGCGCTGAGGCAGAGTGAACGAGCGGATGGGGTAGGTCTATCTTGATTGGGGCTCGTGAGGAGGCACTGACCGACTCTGGGACGATGTCCATTAAAAGTGATTCCAACAAGATCCACACCTGAGCAGCGTGTACATTCCCAGCTTGTATAGCAACCTAAAGGAGACGAAATCTAAGTTCCACGGTCTACTCGGCAAATTCTCTGAGATTCCGCAACGAAGTGCACTCACCTCCGCATTCAAAGCACAGACTTCTTTCTTCTTTGTTGGCTTCTCGGGCACAACATAACCCTTGGCAAGTCTCGCGAACACATCCGGCCCAGTGTTTTCGGACGGGGGTGAGTGAACATACATCCCCATGTTCTGTAGACTTGGAATACGGCTCTTGTCGCCCAATGCCTTCAACCTCGATCTCCGGTTGGCGAGCAACGAAAGCCGATCTGGGTGACTATCGACGAAAATCCATGAGTAGCGTACGGAAAGAGAACGCAGTGAACTCACATATCGTCATAAGGCACCTCCCACTTGCCACATTTGCCGGCAACGAATGCCAGCGCCCCCTCTGAACCATCGACAGCGTTCCAAGACAACGCAACCCTCGGCACTGCATCAATGGGTCGATGTGAGTCTCTCAGGTCAATCTGGGCAAAGGTCCCAGATGCATGCTGAACAAAGAGTGCATGAGAATCGCGGAATACGGCATCTGTCCAATGCTTGAGCATGGATTCGGCGTGAATCAGCACATGGATCAACGCGTACCCGTCACCCCACCCTCGGAAACGCTCGTGTCGACGGTCCATTTGGCGATCCACCCGCGACGCACGTCCCAAATCTCGACCGTCTCGCCTACTAAGCCAAGCTTGCTTTCTGCATCTTTCGATTCGGATACTGGAGCGGCCGCCAAAAGAAAGCTGGGCGTGGCGTTCTGCATCCGGGGGCTCGCCAAGAGCTCTGCATTACTCCCACTGAACTCTGCGTTTGGAACCAGTGCCAATTCACACGGATATTCAGGCCGCCAAAGGACACGCCTGACTGGATATGAAGGGTGTAGTACGTATGTCGGTTTGTTCACGATGTGTGACGAGGTGCCTGACTCGGGGAGATCCCAGACCTTTGCACGATCAGGCGTTGTGGCAGCAAGATAGAAGTAACATACCTTGACTGTGTGGTCGAGCCCACCACTGACAATCCAACTCCGTTCCATTTGTGTAAGAACGTTATCCGCACCCCTGCTTGTGACCGGGGTACTGCACCAATCCAAGGCCAGGATGGGGCCAGTATGCGCCACGGGCAAGCGATCTAACTGACCGCGTTGGCCCATCTGCAAGTCCCAGCGGTATATGGAACCATTGTCAAGACCAACGACAGCTTGCAAAGGATGTGAGAGGGAGGGCGAGAAGACGAGGGACCGGACGGAAGTGGGGTGGTGGATCTTCATCACTGAGCGCGACATGTCCCGCAAATCCTGCAACGACATCGGCAGGGCACAAAAACAGGGGGTAAGCAAACACACCCAGATGCGCATGTCACCATCCGCGGAGCCAGTTATGCAATAGTACGGGACTATAGACGAGCAGGACAGCTTGTGGATAGAGCGAATATGATTCTTCGTCTTCCTCTCTACAGGCCCTGTTAGTCATGAAAGGAGACGGTCAAAGACACCTACCGTACTTCGTACTCCCAGGCTTGTCCAAATCCCACATGATGAGATCGCCGTTCCTAGCGCTCGTCAGTATCTTGTTGTTGTAATCTGCCGGCGATCTCAATCCTCCGAGGAATGGGTCACTTGCAAAGAAATACGAACTACCGCTACACCACGCAACGTCGGTGCTTGCGCTTTCAATCTTGAGCCCACTTCCATCCCAGAGGTTCTTGGATAAGTCGACGCGATGCCCACCATGCCCAACGGCCGACTTTTGCTCCGTGGTCGCTGTGTCTTCTGGATCTGACAAACGAAGGACGCGCAGGGCTATTCGACACCGTCGTCAGGAGATACCAAACGGAAAAAATGAGTGGTTGGACGAACATTCCCTCCCTGCGACCACACACCTCACACCGTCTTGACTTTTAGCCACCGTACCGCCTCCGCTGGTGCTCACGCGAGGTAGGCGCAAGTTCCGACTCGGTCCCTGGTAGCCATGAAAGCGCGAATCCGAGAAGAGGCCACCTATGAAAGATTGCAACGGTGGGGGTGCCGTCGCGGTGAACGTTGAGGAGCGTCTCTGGATCGTCGCCTGCATACGTGTCGGTCAAGCACCGGGCTTGGTTTACATAACCCTGATTTGGAACCCACCTACTGCATGCAGTCCCTCAAAGCATACACAAATTAGTAAAATTCATCTGGAAAGGGGAAATAACGTCGTAGTGAATGCGTGTGTAAGGATAGCTAATGTGTATATGTTGAGTGCGGTATAACTTGACAAATCGACATTCTATCCTACAGATCATGCAAGAATAATGAATATACGTCTAGGAATCTAGATCAACAAGCAAAAAAAAAAGTGGTTTAGATTGAGCTGATGCAAGGACGAGACAGAGGTGTTCGGTATCACCAATTGTCCTCCGGATGATGAGTGGAGACAAGGTCCCAGTATGAAGGTGACAACGAAGGGGGTCAAGTTCTGTGTGAATGGAACCCCTCTGTTTTACTGATGGATGGTTTCGCCCAGCACCTGGCGAACGTCTTCAACAGGAGCAGCCTTCAAACTCTTGACGATCGCCGGACTGCCCGTTCCCATAGTTCAAGACGAGCGAGGAGGGCAACAGTGTTCTCCTCCGAAAATACCGGGAGTAGCGTACGAGGTCCAGACGAACCCGAGGCCCGCCGCCAGACAAGCTCATCCACTGCGCCAAGGAACTTGACCGAGCGAATGATGGAGGCTACATCATGTTGTCGAGTCGGATTCGGAAGGGACAAGCTATGTTGTAGTGGCGTGGATACGGCGGGAGTCGAAGGGCTTGCCGCTGGACCTATGGCACTCAGTGAGAGATTCAATGAACGCGCAAGAGTCTAGTCATAAGAAATCGCTCAGTCACCAATTACATAATAACCAAGGCCACTCACGCTTAGTGCTCTCTTCGCCTCAATCTCAGAGAGGGTGGCGATTTCGGTGGGCACATCTGAGGGTAGAGGCGTCGGAGGTACAATAGCACTGGGCTGTGCTTGAGAACCCGCATCTCGTGTTTCGACACGTCCGCTATCCTTGTCAAGTACAATCTTTCCAGCATTCACAGCACTTGGTGAAGATTTGACTTGTTCCCGTATTTCAGTTCTCAAGCGCTTGGAAACCAAAGCCTGAAGTTCATCGTACTGCTGACGAAGAGACTTCACTTCTTCATGGGCATCTGTAAGCGCCGTGTTCAATTCATCAAACGAAAGGGGTTGGTGTAATAGCGTGAGCGCCACGTCCTCCTGTGAAGCGCCGTCAGACCTAATTCCAAAAGCGACAAGACCAGAAACTACTTTAGCTGCCGTCGCGTTCTCATGGATTGCCGCCCAGGGTTGATTTCCGAATGTCGAGCTACGCCTGTGACCAGCAGCTGCAGTTGCGTGTTCGGTTGGCTTTGGGGACATGGAATTTGAACGAGAAGGGACCGTCGAAGGCGTGCTCCGGTGCGAGTGTGTCTCGTCATCGCTGTCACCGTCCTCGGTGGGTACAGTTGGGGACAGCACTCGATTTTTCTCTTCTCCAAGAACGCGATGACTTTCGTTCTGCGCTGCAAACATCAGACGAATCTTGTCAAAATCCAGTTTTCCCGATGGATCTCTCAATGTCGTGTTCGGTTGCCTGCGAGCAGGATCCCCTGGGAGTGTTGATGGGTTTTCGTCAATACCATCGGATGCAATGAGATCTATGAGAGCTTCGAAAGTCTCGTTAGAGACTGTGCTCTGCGTTTGGGAGGGCGTAGAGATCAAGTCAGACATGACAACAATTGAACCGCGCTGTCGCGAGTTGTGCTGTGCCGTAAATTGAACTTGGTCCGCGACCAGCACAGCAAACGTTTAAACTGAGTGGACTCACTTTAACAATCGACAGACAGATGGCCTTTGATCAATCGCTGTCACTATCACCCAGAAAGAGGGTATCACTGCGAGAACTTCGTTTTCAAACGAGGTCAGCCCTACCGCCAGACTCCAGTGAGAACTATCTCGTTTCCCCTTGAATATCAGAGTCCCTTCTCCATGTCTCTAACGACACGACTCCACGACGGTGAGGAATTCTACCAGCGAGGACAATTAACTGGCTGCTATCAATCACGGCACGACGGATTACATACTGCGCGGATGGCTCAGGTGCACGCTAAGTATAAGTAATATCAGATCTTGATGCATAAATAAGACTGACATCGGCTAGTCTTTCGACGCTCAAGACTTGCGTATCATATTTACTCCTTTAATCTATCAAGTATTGGGTCTGGACCTACAGAGCCACTTCATTTTCAGGAATCACGTCCGAAGCGCGATTATAAACATCCTTGTTACATCGTGCTGTAACTTCGAGCCTAGGGGCGATACAGCACCCTTGGCCCCGGAAGCGACTACCTTGAAAGTGATTCCAGGTGGGTCCCTCGCTGTACCCGACAGCATCTTTGTTCTCCCCTCTGATAAATATAGGTGACTACTCCAGCGCCAGAACGCGAAAATGGCAAGTGGAAAGGATGACACTAGTACCCTGTCTATGGGTTTCCACCTTGTTTCAAGTTTGCCGACTGACCCATCCAATAGCACAGCGTACAGCGTGCTGAATGTCAAGTTGGCCAATCATCCATGGAGCCGGATTCTGTACCAGATGCAGAAAACGAAGATCCTGGCATTTTTAGTGTTCAGTTGAAGGCAGATCCGTCTGGTGTCTCCGATCACCAGTACTTCACACCATTAACAAATCTTGGTGTGGCTTTATTGTATCGATGCAATCGCCTCGGAGAATCAAACGGCCTCGGACGGGGGATTTCGGGGCACAGGGAAGTTGTACAATTCATCCCAGAAAGTCACTCAGACAAACCTCACCGTATGATAAACCTGACCAACTCCTTTTTTATCCGTTTCACACACTTCGGCGAATTAAGTGACCTCGAACAAGTGTTTTTTGGGGTTCAAGGAAGCTGTATAGCTCTCCATTGATACTCATTCCGACAAACTCGTCCGTCTGAACAACCCGCCATCTTCTTCCTTGCTCGTTTTGAGCTTCTCGGCGAGTCGAATGACTTCGAGCAAACAATTTCGATGCACAAGGAAGCTCTACAGCGGACCTCAAGTGGGGGTTTTTTTTTTCCCGTGTTTATTGTCCAGTAGGGCGGGGCCCTATGTCGGACATTACATGCTTGTAAGTACATACTATGTATTGGGGGGAGCAATGGGATATCTCCTGGAAACGGCTCCGGGTGCGGAGCGAAGCCTGCGTGGGGCTATGGGAAGTGACCTCGTGATGGGTCCTGAGCGCGGATTGGGTACTATGTGGGTGGCGTAACGTGGGGCATCGAGACGTGGGTGATGTGTGGGTGGTGCGACGGCACCTCAAGTGGTCACCCTTACAAACCCACCTATCTGACCAACCTTGCCAACTCGTTTGTTGTTCGCTACCGATATTTCGGCGATCTCAGCGACCTCGAGCGAGCAATTTCGAGGCTCAGGGAAGCTGCACAACTCACCTCTGATGGTCATGCCAACAAACCTACATGTTTGAACAACTTCGCCATTTCCTTCCTTGTTCATTTCGGGCATCTTGGTGGGGCGGATGACTCTGAACAAGGAATTTCTGGGTTCGGGAGGCTGTACAACTAACGTCTGCGCTCGTTTCCGGCGCCTCGATGAACCGAGTGACCTCGATTTCGCAATACTCAAATACTGCCTGGTGCCTTGGGCCTATCCACTGATCCATCTTATACATCAGAGCAATATATTCTACACGCTCATTCTTTAGGCCATCACTGAGACCATCACGTGTGGCCGTTCATGCTTTTCTTGCTCTCCTTGCGGCTGGCCTTGATGCATCCGGTCTTCGGAATCTAGGCATAATGTATCCAATTTCACATCTCGTCATATGTATGTTCCTATTCTCAGCATCCCTGCGCTGCCACTACAGACAATTCAAGACATCACCTCTGGTGATTATCTCAGTGTCCTTGCCGTCCTTCGGCCTACTTCAGATGGTCACTCACGCCTTCGAGGCGTGCATGTCGAGTTGGAACAGTAGACCTACTCTCCCGGATGAAGAATTGAATCCATTTCGCATGTCACGGAACCGAAGATGCCAGAGGTCCTACCCGTCACCCCAGGGTATCGAGTGACACTCTCCTACAACCTTCACTACCAACCTCCAAACCCCTGTGCTTCGTACATCCCCACCGTTTCCCACAGGAAAATGCAGGGGACTCTGGTCGTGGCTGTGAGATTATCAGGCAGTGCATGGGTCTCTTTGAAGCAGTGGTACCTGAGTCTTTGCTACCCTTTCATCGAGACCCGGTTCCGCAGGTCTTGGAAGTTAGGCGTATGTCGTCGGTCTGTAGTGACACACCGTTTGTGCGTTATGGAAACAGGATATATGGGGCACCTTTGGGAAGGCGTGAATGTTGATTGCTCTCCATCCATAAGAATCACGCAAGCCTCTTTCTTGAGGCTGGCGCGGATCCGGTTCCCGGCCGGGCCGGGACCTTGCAAGCACCAATGACGCAAGGTCACGTGCAATGTAACTGAAGGAGCCCCATATCTACTCATGGGAAAAGTCGCTTGTCCAAACGGTTCGTGATGGTCTTCCCACCTCGCTATGAACCCCTCTCAACCGTCGACCGTGACTACGAGGGAGAACAGTTTATCTACCACAGAAAACCTCTTGGAAAGAAGAGACTTATTCTCTACTTTCTGTCCTTTGTTGCCCTTATGTATGCATCGTTCTCTGCAGCACGGCTCGCACGCTCCAGGGGTTTCTGGGTGACGTGCTATGGCCCACGAAGGAACCAGAGCAACCTGTCGAGGCTCCCATCTCACTATACGTTACCATCTGGAGACAAAATTCCCTCCGTCGCTCTTGGTAGGAGATTGGTTTATGACATTCTGATCGTGGAATGAGCTCACCGTGGTCATGTAGGCGTATGGCAAGCCGGAACAGGCGAAGTTGGCAACGCTGTCCAGGTAGGTTGATTCACACACTTTTATCATGGGATGTTAAGGGGCACAGACTGCGCTGAACGCTGGTTACCGACATATCGATGGAGCGTGGATCTATAGGGTACGTACCCCTTTTTGATGCAAAACTCGGCGACAGCCCTGAGAATCTGTCCAGAATGAAGCTGAAGTCGGGCAAGCTTTGAAAGAGAGCAACGTCCCGCGTGAGCAACTCTGGCTAACATCCAAGGCAAGTCACAATCGCATCTGAATATCCGGTGTCTTGACCTTGTCTGTTAGCTCTGGAACAACTTCCATGCTCCGGAGGACATCGAATCTGTTCTTGACGATTCACTCACCAAGCTTGGCACCGATTATCTTGACTTGTACCTGATCCATTGGTATTTCCGAGTGTGTTGTCCGCCACGCGCATTTTTCTTGACGCTGGAGCTGTTAGGCCCGTTGCATTCAAGAAGGTTGGGAACAACATCTTGGATGAGGACCTCACTGCGGATCCATATCCGACATGGCAGAAACTCGAAGAATTGGTTGACAAAGGCAAGATTAGAAACATTGGTATCAGCAAGTGAGCACCATACTTGCTACTCTCCTAGTGTTCGCTCAATGCGTCCGCCCAGCTTCAACATCCGAAGGTTTGTTGATACAGCTCTTCGTTTACACCATTCTCGCATCCTCAGTTTTCTCACAGGATTCAGAATTTGACATCCAACCCCTTGAAGTATCAGCCAGCTGTCAACCAGGTCGAGCTTAATTTCTGGAACCCTCAACCTGAGCTCCTGAAGGTCAGTCTTGTAGCATATATGGGCTGTTTATATGATATCCTCATGATATGCCTCAGTGGTCGAAAGAGAATGGCCTTTTGCTAGAGGCGTACTCACCGCTCGGTAGCAACAGACAAGTTAGAGAGAGTCTTGGTGTTCCTGAGGTACGCGAGACTCTGGCGCAATCCTGCACGATCTCCGAATATTCACTATATATGCCCAGGTAAAAGACATTGCTTGCAAGCTTGGTGTCACGCCCGCGCAAGTGATCATATCATGGCATGTTCAGCGTGGTGTAAGTAATATCACACGGTATTTCGGACGAGCCTGACCGCTGGTTTTCAGACGGTTGTTCTCCCTAAGAGTGTAACGCCTTCTCGCATCGTCGAGAACTTTGATGGTAAATTTCATTCATCGCAAGTACGAAGGAAAGATTGATCTGATCCCCTTTTCTAGTCTTCGAAATTCCTCAAGAGGACATTGAAAAACTTGAAAGGGCTGCTACTTCGCACTCGCCCAAGCGTATCGTGAACCCCAGCAAGGGCTGGAAACTCCCTTTTGACGTGTTTGATGGGGAATAAGCGAATCTATCAATGCTTCAGTTGCTTAGCACATTATATTTGTTTTCTCACGTGATGAAATGTATTTGTTTGGCATGAGCTTTTGATCCAAACAACCGCCCGCGCAGTTATCCAAAACAGGAAGACAACCACTTCACACCGGGTGTAACAATGTCTTTCCAACAACCACATCCCGATCCTCCATGCCTTCGCTTTCCGGAAAACATTGGACTTCATGCAAACGTTACTATTGATGCTGCAGCAAACATGCTCGCTCGCGCTGCACAACTATCTCTCACGGTTCCTTACTCATGGACGTTTATTGACAAACCTGTTGGTACGCCAGCACGCGATAGGACTATAAAAGCGCGCGCTAACGTGTTTGTTTCAATGGCAGAGGGTCAAGTCGTCCTTATCTTCCTCCCCAATCCCGCACAATTCCCAAATGACGGTATTCGTTACCAAGACCAAGAAACGCGCTACGCACTTCCAGCACCTGGCAACCGTGTGCGTGTCCTACCTTTACATGCCCACAGAGCTATGTTGATTTGCAGTGCCATTCTGTTTAGGAAATCGAAGTCGTGGAAATAAAGTATGGGTTCGTGCCCAATACGCAGGAGACGAACGCGTGGCGTATCCGACGTCGCTACCGCCTCATCAAGGGCGGCCATCCACAGATAACGCTCGTTCATTACACACGTGGACCGTTAATCCGTGAGTCTAGGCACATTTCTACCTTTCCATCATATGTCCCGTGTTTCAGATACCCCACACATTCTCACTCCTTATCGCCTGGAATAATCAACAACGTTGGAGGATCAAAATTATTTTTTCTGGTTTCGAGCTAGCCAAACATCCTCCCCGCCCTGTTTAGGTCCGTTTGCGCTTCGGGACCATGCATTATGAGCATAATGATTTTATTACACATCCCGAGCCACATTCCAGATGTCTTTTATCGTTTCCCATTTCTGATGCTGATACACTTGCAGAGATCGTCCCTTCGCTACTGAATTCGCCCGTACGGCAATATCCGCTCCGTCAGATCACCGAACCTCCCGTGTATGTTATGGGCGACAAAGCTGGACAAAAAGTCTACCCGCCTTCCGCTGGTCCCCCTCCTCCCCAAGGCCCAATTGGCATGAACCCTCAAGCCATGGGGATGAATCAACCAGGAATGGGCATGGCGCCACAGGGCATGAGCTCCCAAGCTATGGGTATGAGCCCGCAGGGGATAGGTATGACGCCGCAAGCCATGTTGGCACAGCAGAACAACAACATGGAGTCACTTGAGAGACGGCGGGAACGGGAACGTGCGCGGGAGCGAAGTGGGAGCATGGGAGGGGTGCGTTTCGCTCGCGTTCGACCGTGTTTGTAAGCTGATGCGGTATCTTGGGTTTTTGTAGCAGCGGCCTGGTCCACCTCGATTGGACGACGATGATTCTGCAGGTGGGTCATGTTATTGTTTTGGATGTGGGGCGTGTCATAGAGTCTTGATGTCTTAGATGAGTTCGAGATGATATCGACGCGGACCCTTGCGCTCACACGGTATAAACGTAACCACGAACTCATGGAAGAGGTCTTCAAAAAGGCTGCCTTTGGTAACTATCCCAATCACCAAACCCTTTCTTGTACACCACTCACGGCCTGGCAAGGTACTCTTGTGACTTCGCCGCCGCCGCCACCCGCATACTCGATCTTTGACAAGGTCGAACTCGAGTCCAAGGTAGTAAGTGGATTCGAGCAACGTTGTACTGTGCCACTGTGGCTGATCCAGTGGTAGGTGAAGTTACAGCAGGAAGTCGAGGTACTACAAGCGCAGGCTGCGGAACGCTCAGCGCGACGGTCGGCGGCGGAAGACGTGATCGTCGCAAGCGGCCATACACCGATGGAGGTGTCGTCGTAGTTGCTATATGCGCGAGGACTAGCTGAACGACGGCATCGAAACATGATGTACACTGTTTTCGTCCTATTCTTCAGGTCTCAGTTCTCGTCGACGAACACATTGTTATCCGTAGACCACCTCCGGGCATACGGGTATTTGAAAGGGGGAGAGGGGGGGTTCGAGTTGGAGCCCATCGGGATGGTCGACCTTTCGAACTAGCATCGCTTGCGTCTTTCTTACTTGTTTCAACACCGAACTTTGGTTTCCCAAAGCAGTCCCAGGACAAGGAAAAGCGGCCAAATTGCGTGAAAAGGTGACGAATTCGACGACACGATGTGATCTAGTGCACACGGTCGGTACACTGAAACAAAGTAAAAAATAAACCCGCAAACGTGGCAGCACGGTCAGGAACACAGACACTGAGAGTCATTCACTTCTCTTACAGTTACAGAACAAGTTCTTTGCGGGGATCCACCGGGTCGAGAGCGATCAGCATGGACGCATGCCCATAAAGGTACTTCACGCTCGCCTCGTTCCCGTAATGTGCGTAGGCGACATCGGATTAACAGATGACACGGGCCAGATTTCCAAAATCTTCGTGGTCGGGTTTCTATAGAAACGTCGGAGAGCGCAGACATCCAACACTTCGTGGTTGAACAGATGACCGATGATTTCGACGCCCTCGATGTTGTCAATGGTCGTATTCCAGAGGGCGCTCCCCAACAACTCCTGTCCAGTTTCGTCCGAGGAGTCTGACGAACAGAAGCCCAAGTCGATCGCCTCGCGGGCGATTAAATGCATGTCCTCGTAACCCAGACCACGATAGAGCAACGTCAGCGAATGCTGGAGACCCAGCTCCTCGCAAATCATCGCGAGAACCTGGTCGGCACCTTTGAGGTGGTCCAGCAACGCATTGATCGGTTGGTCTGCGTCGTAGACATACTCGTGCACGAGACCGCAACCTAGATAGCCACCTTGCGGCAAGGTGGATTTGTCGTTGATGAAGTTGACGAGCACTTTCTTGAGTCGCTCGTGGAATGGTGTGGGGATGTAGTACACGTCACCATGTTGTAAGTGAGCGTCACGCGATAGCCCGAGGTGATGGGCAAGACCCCGTGCCCAACATCGCCAAAGAAGGCGACGAAGCACACCAATGGATCAGTCGCCGCACTGAGCTTGTCTGCAAAGTCAAGGATCCACTCTTGCGTACCCTGACGAAGCACGAGCCGACCTCCTTCATGTTGAGTGGGCAGGACGACCACCAACGATCCAACCATGCTCTCGCTTCGAGGCGTATCTTGCTGAGGTTTGAAGAAATCGCCTTCCCCTGATGCGCCACATGAGAAACCGTGTCGTGTCTAACGCTGCCAGACTAAGAGAAACGCTCACCATAGACGTTCAACTTATATAACTCCATTTCTGTGATTCCAGGACCGCGTTTCCCGGTGAGCAATCCACTCGAAACTTGCTCGAGGATCCCAAGACTATGGAGATCGAAGGGCATGGAGAACGAGTCCAAATCTATCTTTTTCGCCTTCCTGTAGGTATCATCGAGGACGGTCTCCTTGTTCCGACCAAAATGTGCTGGCTTACATGCTGCGTACAAAGCAGCCAAATCGTCCGCCCCAGCTTTCGGAAAATGGATGCGACCGGGATCAACTAAGTTGTGTATCATGAGACTCCAATGAAGGATGTGGCGCACCGATGAACGTCGCTGTCAGGGTGAGTATATTAAGCGGCATCTGATAGTCCGGAACTGCACTTTTTCCGCCATAGAACGGTTCACAGCCAATCCCAGAACACCTTGGACAACTTGATTCCCTCCTCTGAGTGAGTTGTCATGTTCAGTTATGCAGGGTGATAATCATGTAGATTCAGTTGGTGGTGGTCAAGTTTGGGAAATGTCACTAATGTTGTCGGCGCAATCCTCGCAAAAAGTGGCGAATTGGTAATCATCCACATGACCCCAGATCTACTTGACTCAGATCAAGAATATGACTCACAAATTCTCCCAACGAGCAAGCCTGTGATGACTCGAGGCAATCAACACGCGTCAAGGGACGACACGAAGTAATCGTTTAATCGAAGTGGCCAAGTTACTTAGTAAATCTAACGGAGAGTGACGGCCCTCAGACCCATTCACCGAAGCAAGTTCTAGTCGAGACTGGAACTCGAAGCTGAAGGGGGCGTGGGAAGAGTATAAGTTTCACTGGCATGTAAATGGCAGCCGAACTCTAACTTTAGGTTGCGTTTCATCGTCCGGAGGCAATCAGGTTAGTCTCCCCGTAGGCAAACCAAAGAGTCAAAAAAAGGTACGTACTCGGTCCTTCCTCCACTATGGGCGATCAGTTATAGCAATCTGTTGTGAGTTGTAATTCGTAAAGATTGTATCATGGATTCAATATGCTGGTCACCAGCGTGACTCTGGTAACCAGACCTTACTATGAGGTCGCGGGGCCCTTGCACTCTGGACCAGGTTCGGCGGTATTTCCATTCCTTTATGCACTCTCTCGTTGCTTTTTGAGTTGTTGCACAGAGCACCGTCTGTGAATTGTCATTACCTGCGAATCCAGTTAATGACAATTCATAAGCGGTAGTATTCTTCCGTTCGCTCAACTTCCTCAACTGCCTTGCTCTCCTCATGACCAACAAGCAATGGCCTGTATTTCTGATCTAAAGTCCTCCCAACACTCTCGCGATATTCGTCAGATACCGTCAGGGTTGGTGTGTACCCGTACCCTATGAACAAACTTTTCAAAAAATCTGCAACAATACGGTTTCATTCATCACAATAACAATCATAGAAAAACAAACCACTATTCGTACAGTAAGCTTGCAATCAAGTCCGAGGGGGAGTACAGATCTTTTTTCACAGCCCAACGAGGTCGCGTGACTCCGCTGGTTCAACAGCGACCAACATGCATGCAGTTCCGTAAAAGTAGTCCAACTCTGCCTGGTTGCCGTACGCCATAAACGAGGTCTTGACATCCACCGATGATTTCATCTGCGTGATCTCCAAACCTCTGTGACTGGATCCCTATAAAACGATCCAATAAACGGGCCGTATTCCTCCAAAATTTTGGGATCAAATCTGTGCCGCCCTCCGACGAGAACGACGCCTTCGACTTGCTCGATGGTCAACCCCGCGAGAGCCTGTCGAAGGTATTCCTCAGATGAGGTTTCCATGTACATTAACGTATCCTCCACGTTAAGTTCGTTGGTAGTGATGAGGTTCAAGCAACAGACACAAATCCCGCGATAGAGCAACTTGAGAGAGTAACGCAGGCCGAGCGCGTCACATACATCCGCGAGTGCGCGGTCTGATCCTTTCAACTGGCCCAACAACTGGTCAATCAGATTGCGGCCTGTGTGGACATACTCGTGGACCAGACCAAATCCTAGATACCCGCCGTTGGGGAGCTTCGATTTGTCATTCACCAGATCGACTAGTGCTTGCTTGAGTTTTAGATGGAACGGAGTGGGGATGGACGACGTGCTGGGATGAATAGGTTTATGGTAGAGATTGTATGTGAGCGTCACGCGAAAGCCCGACGTGACAGGCAAGACCTCATGCTCGGTGTCACCAAAGAAGGCGATGAAACAGACAGAGGGCTCTGTGGCAGTTGCAAACTTGTCGGTGAAATCGATGGTCCACTCTTTTTCATCCTGACGAAGTACGAATTGGCCGCCCTCGTGCAGAGTGGGAAGGACGACGACCAGGGACCCGAACATGTCCTGACCCCTTGGCGTGTCCTTATGAGCCTTGAAGATATCACCCTTTCCTGGAATACGTCGAGAACGATGAAGAAGCCAGTCATCAGAGTGCTTACCATAGACATTCAACTTGTACAACTCCATGTCCATCGCCGCATGGCTCTGAGTAAGCAGCGCCTTTGATACCTGCTCGTGAATCCCGACACTGCGTGGATCAAAGAGCGTCGAGAACGAAATGAGATCCATCTTTCCTGCTTTCCTATACGACTCGTCAAGTACATTCTCCCCGTTCCGGCCAAACTCTGCTGGTTTGCAAGAACAATACAATGCATCGAAGTCGTCCGCTCCAGCGTTGGAGAAATCGATGCGACTACACATTAATTAGACATTCTGCCCCTCTTTGTAGAGGGGCTCACAACGGCTCACCGAAGGAGGTCACCATGAATGTAGTACAGAAATCGCTGATAATCCGGCATGGCACACATCCCGCTGTAGAATGGGTCGCGGTCGTGCACAGCAGTCTGCAATGCAATTACTTTAGGGTCTGAGAAATGTGTCGGCCGGAATTTACGAGGAGCCATGTTGCAAAGAAGGTTGTGGATGTCCCCACGCAAATTCCAGCGAAATTTTATACTAGTGCTGGATTCTGTATCGGGCTAGGAGGGCATAATGACACCTTAAACAAGCCAGTGACTGATCAAAGATTTGTGGCTTGAGTTGAGACAGGAGCAAGTTGAATACGTGCTACTGTCCAGTGCTTCTCGCCAGTAGTGGGGTGCTGCATTACAATGACTCGACAAACAGCAAGCCGAACGTGGCGTCGGCGGTCGTGCATTAATGTGATGCCAGTCCATTTTGAGTCTATGGACTGTATGACTCGACTTTCAAGTTTTCCGTGCTCCTAGATCTGTATCAACACATACGACATATAGTTCTGAGGTTCCCGGCGCAGAAACGAACCTGTACGCACACCAGCTTCATTCACCATGTCCACACAAGCTAGCAGATACTCTTGATGTAAAACGGCGAGCCGAACGACCTCTTACTACAGTAATCTAAAAGTTGGGTTTACACTCAGACTTAGCGAGGCAACATCACGTCCACCTCTCTAGCGCGATAATCACTTCTGTGACGTGACAAAAGTGATCCACGCCACACAGTCATGTGGGCCTGATCAAGGATAAGCCCTGGCGAATGCAATGCCAAACGATGATGGGCTGACCATCATTGGCACTATTACCACAATTTGTACGAGATGTCCAGGACTTGACATGGCCATCTCGGCTGATGTCTTTCTGGTAGTTATGGGTAATGGTATATATTCTAGAATAGTCACCATCTGGATCTTGGCAAGGTCTTACGAAATGTGTATTTATCACGACCCATGATAAGGTATTGAGGACATATAGTGGGCATATTGATTGTACCACTACGATAGCCCATCGGTCAAATGTATGTAAAATACAAAATGGTAGGAGGTCAAATCATATTGTACTAGAGACAAATATCATCCCCATCGTCCTTGCTGTCACTGCCATCTTCAGCCTCGGCCTCATCCATATCCTCATCCATGCCCTCGTCTTCC
>QFEM01009414.1:0-10698 GCA_003316205.1 Boletus bicolor
CTATATTCATCCTTCCATCACACAAGTCCATAACTGTCATATCCCATAATTCGCCCAAGTCCAACTCCGGCATCCCCGGTGCTGTACGCCCCAACTCCGGACCTATCTTGTCTATATCGCAACTCTGGTCCTCCAGAGTTGCCCCTCCGTTTCATCTATCCTGTAAAGTACATTTCCAATATCTCGTACCTCCATGTTACCCTATGCCCTGACTTCCCTGTTATCCCTGACTCCATTGTAGTTACCTGTTGACCCTTTGGTTAGTTTCTTCCATCTCGTTACTCACCCTAGAAAATACTCGTCCCCTCGAAAATACTTGTACCCCCGAAAATACTCGGACCCTCGGACTTACTCCTCCATCCCTGTTCGTACGCTGTATATAAGTACTTACCGATAAGGCTTGTACCTCAGTTTGAATATTGTATTAGACTCACCTCCATCTCTCTCTCTGTCGTCTCTGAGTCTTGACGGCTCGCCTCCGACCCAACCTCTGTCGAACTAAGGTTACTCATAACCTCTCATTTACCCTCCGACCACCTCTGTAAATACAGGACACCAGACTCAGACAAGGGCGCACCACATACGGTGAAGCCGAAGTCCCATCACCTCGTACATAACTCCGGAGTTGATCCAGTCTTAACAATAACACACTATATTCCTCCTGTATGAATATATTGTTTTATTAAAATACTATATAAAGTAATATTGTAGAGGATGTAAAGTGTGTCATATTTGACCAGAAATGATTATAGGGCATAAAGTTAGTATAATGACACATATAAAAGAGTCTAATTAATATACTTATTCAAATACTTTATTTGTATAAGAGGAAATACAGAGTGTTATGGACCTATGTGATGGATGAATAAATACAGATGGGTTGTAGACTCAATGATATGACAGTCCTTGACATTCAGGCCAATTTTTAGTCTCATGGAAATAGTATTGACCCATCAAACATCCACTAGATTCTTAATATTTCCCCTAACAAAATATATTGTTGGGAGTGGATAATCACCAGAGCACATGACCATGGTACAATCAAGTCTAAATCTCTTCCCACATATGATAGAGTGATTTAGAATAGTATTCATTATGGTTTTATTATTGGATTGATTCAATTTCAAGAAATACAATATATTACTACTTTTAATAATAATAGTGGATTCTATGCTGATAGTAATAGGAGACTGAGTTCTATCTTAATGTAGATATATCATATGAACTATATGAAGTATTCTATGCTCAGACAATAGCCAGTATTCCCATGATTTGACTGAAATACTACCATTTAGTAACATGCTCAAATAAGTGTCCCAATGAGTTACCATTTTGAAATGGCTACCAGCTCACCAGGTTTTATTCAAAGCCCTTTATTCTTGCAGCAATGGAGAACTAGGAGTGTGTAGTCTACTTCATACACTTATAGTATAATGCTAGAGATAATGGTTGTTGAGTGTTATTGCATTTAGTACAAAATATACAAACATTGGGACACTTATTTGAGCCACTGTACATAGTGTAACAGTCTCAATTCTACAGACTTAGTATCTTTCACATTTTATTTTATTTTATCTTATCACAAGGGAGTTGTCTCTAAACTCACAATTAGAACCATGGGGAACTGTTAAGACCATGCTGATGATCTCCAGGTGTAACTCCAGAACTCCAGAGTTTGTAGAAATAAAGACATTGGCTTTACCATATGTGGTGTGCCCTTCCTGTTGATCAGGTCCTTGGATTTCAGAGCAGATGTTTGAAGATAAACAATATGATTAACTGAGGTTACGAGGTTGGAGATGATCAGAGGAAATAAGCCAGTGTCTAAGTCAATTATCTAGCTGAACTACAATGCTAGATACAAAGGTTTATATACAGAGGTGAAACAGAAGACAAAGTATTAAAGTCTGGGGATCCAAGTATTTTCAGGAGGTACAAGTTGTTATAACTTCCTCTCTTTTCCCCTCTTTTTCTGCATCACGTGACTTCTCCCACGATCACATGACCTTCTGCTCTTCCTATCATGTAATCCCTCACCTGATCTTATCTCTCCTTACCTTATCTCTGCAAACCATGACATCATTGGTCTAGACTTCAGTCCAGACCTCCTATCCCCTATCGCTTATCTCTGACATCATAATGCCCACATCACGCACAGTATTCATCTCTGCTGCCTTCTTTTCATTTCCACTTCTACCTTATTCTTTTATATCCGTTTACTCCCATGACATTGCTTCCTCTTATCTCCAGTTCCCACATGATATCATATCCTATGCCCACACCCTATACCCTATACTTCTATTTCCCATGTACTAGTAGATCCTATATATATGTACAGCCCTTGGACACTAGGATCGCTAGTTTGATTCTAGTCATCTTTGGGACCTACTCTGCAGACTACCTCCCTGGTTGACTCCACTAGCCTCAGCTCACCTCTCTTCCAACTGCTTTATTATTTTTGGGTTCTCCCATCATCAGGTTAGTCAAATCCTGGTATGGACTAAGCAAGAGGTTCCTCAGGCCACCACCTCATCACACCATGAGTTCTTCTTCCTTTCTCTCCTTTATTACTCCATCGCCTTCCCCCTTCAGATCTTTCTTTGGTTTAGGCTTAGTTTGTAACACAAGTATTTTCAAGGATAGGTAACAAGACACATAACTAAATAAAAGTCAGGAAGAATAGAGGTAAGATCAGGAATGAGAGAGGTAACAAGATGCAGGGGAGATGGAGGTACATGAGTATTGGAAATATACATTAGAGGATAAATGAAGGAGAAATAACTCTGGAGGTCCGGAGTTGTGATATATATGAAACTGAGCTAAAGTTAGCAAGTAGGGTGCCAGAGATGTCAGAGGTATCGGAGGTGAACTTGTGGATTTATGGGATATGACAGTACCTCCTCTTAGGCTCAAACCCCTGAGAGCCTTTAGAAACAATGTGGAGTTTAAGGAAAATTGGAGTCTGAATTGGAGGTGAAGTCCTATAAGAGGAACACAGTCCTACCAGTGCTTCTCCATCTCAAACCACAATGTCTGATAATGAAGATATCGCCAGTTGGTCCAATGCCCACCTGGCAGAGAATGACAATAATGACAATGACATTGTATATGCAGTGAAGTTCACTGAGCAGAGGCAATGAGCAAAGGCAAAAAAGGAAGTGGAGGTGAGGTGGAAGGTGGATGAGGAGAAGAAGAAGGTGGAGGAGGAAAAAATACATGAGGACTGTTACAACTACTTGTTTCTTTCCTACATTTGCTACAGTTACTCAGTCTCCTTGTATTACCAGTGCCAGGACCTCATATCTTCCTTGTCCTAGCTCATCCATTGGACTTTATTCCTATTCTCCACCTCTGGCTTCTCCTCGCTCTATACCAAAGGTGCATTCCCATTGTCTCACGTCTTCATTGAATTTCCCACGATACAACAGACACATGCTTCGCACATTCCATACATGTGTCTATGGTTCTCCCTTATGATTCTGATCCTTATTGTTCTGATACAGGATATGTGCTTCTCCCAATTCCATATGCGTATTCCTGCAGTTTCACCCGTTCTGTGTCATTTCGCACCTGGCCTGTGTGCACTCCACGAATGTATATAAATCTCTCCTTTTCCCTTTACAATTCCCTAGCTTAGACCTCCTTTGAAATCCCTTGAGTACCCCTCTTGTATCTCATCTATCCTAGACAATCTATCTGCCTTCTCTTGTCCTTGAGCTCTCTAAGTCTCCAACCTACTTTTGAGTGGTTGCTCCTTGTACTTCCTTCATTAAGGAACCTTCATCAACCTACAAGCTGTCGCTCTAGTTGAACCTTGTCCACTTTGCCTCACACATAGGAAGATCCTAGTGTGCTCCCCTTTGTCTACCCTTCAGAATCTCCTAGGTAGAACTGCATCGTCGCTCTCCAAGTGACCCCTTGCTAGCAAAGGCCTCTACAATTACTCCTCACCTGGGGTTGTCATAACAAAAGGTCTAAGCTCTCCTGTAAAGGCTACCACCGCATAAGCCTTCAAAATTCCACCTCATAACGATCCTTGCTGGGGAATCCCTCATTCCCAACCTACCCCAGAAGAAATGTCTGAAGAAAAAGAGCCTCATACTTCCATCCCTGGTGACTTCGACAATCAAGAACCCAACCTCCAACTGGACCTCACCTAGGAGATTCTAACTGGAGATAGTGACACTAATCGGTGCACCTGATCCCTTGCTCGTCATCTTTCATCCTCGCTGACCATACCAGCAACTGGTCCTTCTTCTCCCATATCTAGCACTCCCACTCAAAGAAGAACCCCCTAGTCACTTGTCCTCGCCCCCTCCTCCTCCTCTTCTTCCACTATGTCCTCACACCCCACTGAGCTCTGTCTCGGCGCCCCCAATGCCTTTGATGGATTCTACGAGCAGGCCCTCTCCTGGCTCACCAATGTAGTCTTTTACCTCACAGTAAATAACGCTGTATACAACACCGAGGCCAAACAGGTCGCCTTCGCCCTGTCATATATGACTAAGGGAACTGCTGCCACCTGGGCCACAACCTATCGCCAAGGTACCATTGACCTTCAGGGCAACATTACCATTGGAAAGTGGCGTGACTTCATCACCTCTTTCAAGACTGCATTCAAACACCACAACACAGTCAACAACACCATTGCCTGGCTCTCTACCAAATGCATTACTATCAAGAATAGTGTTTACTCCCCACCACTCTCTTCTTACGTCACTGAGTTCAAGAACAAGGTGGCCACCTCTATGGTCTCCGACCAAAATGTCTTTATCAGATACTTCGCTGCTGGACTACCCCCCATCCTCATGCGAAAGATCATGTCCATGGAAAATGTACCCACCACCATTGATAAGTGGTATGAGAAGGCCATTCATTTCCAGATCCAATGGGAGCATGCAGCTGAGATATCACGCCACTATGTCAAACCCTTAACCCAGGGTCACCAATTCTTCTCCCCCAGGACCACTATCCCTGCCAAGGACCCTAACGCCATGGACGCTGATGTGATCCGAGTTCCTAAACTTACTCCCAAGGAACGAAAGTGATGTGTCAAGAAGAAACACTGTTTCCATTGCCAAAAACCCGGTCACACCTCCACCACCTGCCCTACTTTCATAGGAAATAAACCCACCATCAAGGTGGTTCAAGAAGCCAAAGAAGACATCCCACGTCTAGTGGAGCTGGACAATAACGATGAAGATGTGCAACCCACTGTGCAGAAAATAGGCTTTAAAAAGGTGGATTTTTAAAATGGGGAACTTCTTCGATGCAAGTCTCCCCTTCCCCTTCTCCTGTGTGTGCTTCTGTACTTGTACAATCTTCTACCAAAGCAATGCAAATTCCTGTCCAAGTTATCATACCCATGCACACTCTAAAAGCCATTGACACTCATGCTCTTATCAACAGCAGTGCAGACATTTCCTGCATCGACTGGGACTTCATCTGAAAACATTGCCTTCCCACTCAGAAACTTGATCACCTGTTTCATGCCTGCAATGCCAACAACTTCTATAACAAAAAAGGAGACATCTGATACTCTTGTCAGTTGTTCCTCAATATTGAAGGAATAGCTTGTCAAGTTACTTTCATGGTAATGTCGCTTGGACGTGACAATATTCTCCTTGGACTTCCCTGGTTGAAAGAGGTCAATCCCACCATTGACTGGACTCAATGAATCCTTGACCAGTCCAAGGAGCTTTATGCCCTCCATGCCACTGACTATGAATGACATTTGTCCAAATTTTGGAAACCCCCTCCATGAACTCTGTGGCATGCCCATGTTGACTCTGTCATTGACTCTTGACTATTCGATTACAACGAATGGAAAGACCCTGATGCCATCTGTCAAAATGACCAAACTGTAAAGGTAATGTTCTGGACCATCAGATTTGGAAGCCACTTTGCTCCACTTGGTTTCTCCTATGTCAGACGTCTTACCCAGGCCACAGAATTAGCTATGGCTGTGGAGAAAGAAAAACCCCAACCGGTCCTACCTCCGGAATACACTGAATTCGCTTCCGTCTTCTTCAAGGAAGCCACGGACCACATGCCTCCTTCTTGACCCTATGACCATGAAATCAACCTTAAAGATACCTTCACCCCATAGATCAGAAAGGTATACCCTCTTTCTCCTGATGAACGAGAAGCCATGGAAGTGTTCCTAAAGGAAAATCTCAACTGCAGAAAGATCTGCCCATCAAAATCCCCCCAAGCCTCACCCTTCTTCTTTATCAAGAAAAAGGATGGAGGACTTTGCCCTTGTCAAGACTACCACTATGTCAATGAGCATACGGTCTGGGATCCCTATCTCTTGCCTTTAATCTCTGACCTCGTTGACAAACTCTGTAATGCCAAGATTTTCACCAAATTCAATGTTCGATGGGGATACAATAATGTCCAAATCAAAGATGAACATCAATGGAAGGCCGCTTTCATTACTCACAAAGGGCTCTTTGAACCTACAGTTATGTTCTTCGGTCTCTGTAACTCTCCCATCACATTTCAGCATTTCATGAACGACTCCTTTAGGGATATGATTGCCGAAGGATGGCTCATCATCTACATGGATGACCTCCTCATCGCTTCCCCTGACGCTAAGACCCACAAGGAGCATACTAAACACGTCCTCCAGCAAATGGCCGAACTTGACTTGCATCTTAAATCGGAGAAATGCAAGTTCACCGCAACTGAGGTAGAGTATCTTGGGATGATCGTCAAACCTGGGCAACTCACCATGGACCTAGTCAAGCTTGACTGGATTGCCTCCTGGCCAACCCCTTCCTCCATAAAAGATGTCTGATCTTTCCTCAGATTCACTAACTTCTACTGGCGATTCATTCCCAATTACTCCAACATAGCTCATCCTCTCATTGACCTCACCAAGAAACTCTCCACATGGTCTTGGTCATCTGCTTGTCAAACCGCATTCTCCACCCTCAAGGATCTTTTCCTGCAAAAACCGGTCCTTCAGATGCCCAGCCTTTCTGCCCCTTTTGCCATTATCACCAACACCTCCAAACACACTTCTGGAGGCATCCTCCTCCAGACCAATGCTAATGGGGTCTGGCACCCCTGTTCCTACATCTCCACCTCCTTCTCTCCAGCGGAGTGAAACTACAACATCTACGACCACGAGCTTCTCGCTGTCATTCATGGCCTTAAGGCCCGGCAGCATTATCTTTCCAGCTCCACCTTTCCCATCCAGGTTTTTACAGATCATAAGAACCTTACCTACTTCCATCAACCCCAGACCCTGAATCGTCGGCAAGCCCAGTGGCTTATCGACCTATCTGACTTTGACCTGAAGATAATCCATGTCCCTGGGTCTCTCCTTGCCTGTCCTGACACGTTATCCCACTATCCCAACCTTCTCTCACGTTCCAACCTTGACAACAAAGGTGTTACCCTTCTTCCCAAGTCCCTCTTCGTCCAGACCATCGATTTCACCCTTCATTGGTGGATCAAGGAAACCTCCCAGTCCAACTCCCTCGTTCTTCAGGCTTTTCAGTCTATGAATGAAGAGATTCCCCCTGCCTTCTGTTTCTGCCTCGCTGATTGGCAGATGGAGGCTGGTGTCCTTACCTATCAAGGACGTGTCTATGTCCCTGCTGACGATCAACTCCGCTGTTCCATTTTACAACGTTGCCACAATCATAAGACTGCTGGCCATCTGGGATTCCTCAAAACTCACCAATTCGTGGCCACAGAGTTTTGGTGGCTGGGTCTTGCCGCTTATGTCCGCTGCTATGTTGAGGGCTGTGCCATGTGCCAGCAGTCCAAGTCCAACACTCACCCCTCCATCCCCCCCCTTGTTCCTATCAAGTCCTCCGCCTTTCGCTCATTCCAGCAGATCTCTTGTGATCTCATCACCAACCTGCCGGTCACACCCACTGGCATGGATTTCCCTCTGGTTGTGGTCAACCATGGGCTTACTAAGGGGGTAATTCTCTGCCCCACTAAAAAAACCATCACCGCCAAGGGAATTGCTGATCTTTTCTTCCACAAAGTCTTCCTCTGCTTCGGCCTCTATGACAAAATAATCTCTGACCACGGTCTCCAGTTCACCAGCACCTTCACCTGCAAGCTCAGACGACTCCTCAACTATAACCTTGCCTTCTCTACCGTCTACCACCTCCAAACTGATGGAGAAACTGAACGAGTAAACCAGGAGATCAAGACTTATCTCCACATCTACTGTGGATCTAATCCTGGGTCATGGGCTGACTTCATCTCCCACACAAAATTCATGCATAACCACCGACCTCACTCCGTCACCGGCAAATCCCTGTTCTTCCTAATGATGGGTTACAAACCCCATGCCCTACCTTCCATGATCTCTGACTCCTCCCTTTCCGCTGTAGACTTCTGACTCAAAACCCTTGCCGCAGCATAGGATGAAGCCCTTGCCGCCCACAAACTCACATGACAAACCATGGTAGTGTGAACCAGACACTCCTTCAAACCCTTTGCCCTCAGAGATAAGGTATGGCTCAAAGCCTGGAACCTTAAATGCTCCATTTCCAACCTGAAATTTGCCGCCAAACAGGAAGGACCCTTTACTGTCACCAAGATACTGTCCCTGATCATGTACCAACTCTAACTTCCAAAGACCTGGAAAATACATCTGGTTTTCCATGCCTTGCTTCTTACCCCCTATCACGAGAATGAAACCCATGGAGCTAACTACCCTCAACCTCCCCCAGATCTTATAGAAGGCGAAGTAGAATACAAAATTGAGAAGATCATACGACATCGTGGAACCAAGGCTTGCCATTCCTTCCTGATCCAATGGAAAGAATACTCCGCCAAAGAAGACTTCTGGATCCCAGAATGGAATCTAAAAAATGCAGACTCTGCTCTCGTTGAGTATAAAGCCCTCTTCCCTTCCGTCTTCTCTTCCAGCAACTGACCTCCATGGCCATTGAGTTCACTCCCACTGACCAAATTCCCTCCATCTCTGTTGGTGAACTCCTTACATGCCACTATCACGTCTCCCCCCTTGCCATTCCATCTTCTCTGGACAAAAACCAAACCCTCTTTTCTGAAGACTTAGAACCAAGAGATGTTGCGTCCCTTGACTCTCCTCCTTCACTTTGCTGGGAACCTAGTTCCCCACTTGTACCCCATGATCCTAGTCCCATATTTGACGTTGTACAACAACATCCTCTTACTTCTCCTATGGAGCCTATTGCAACTTCTCCACCTGCTGACGAAGCTGCCCCTCTTTCAGTAGATGTTCCCACCACTGCCTATTGCCTCTCAGATGGCCCACCTACTGTCTTTGAGATTCGTGAGCTCACTGAGCTCATCACTGATCCTGGCCTCGCCACAGCTGTCAACTGTTATTTGGACATCTCCTCTCCCCTTTATGCACTCCATACCACCTATCTGGTCAATCTTAACATCATCACCATGGCCCACATCCCTGCTGCTGACACCAACCACTCCTATGTTGCACACTTTATTCACCATGATGCTAAGGAGACCCAGTGCCGCCTTCTTATCGCCCTCCACCAACTCAGTATGCTGGCCTTCCTTCAGGATCTACATCGCTACCTCCTCACCCTCGCCATCCAGACCCAACCTATTTCGGGAGAACTCCATAATGCCCTCGCTGAGGAACACTGCTGAACTGCTCAGCATGCCACTCCCACCATCACTTCCATGGAAGTAGAAAACCCCATCTGTGTTCCCAACCCACCAGCAGCTCCTACCCCACAAGCAAGTACTACGCCTCTCTCCATTGAAGAGACCCGTATGATGGAGCATATTGAAGCTGCCTGGACTGGCGCTGATGGACGCCTCCCTCTTCCAACGACACACCCTCACACTCATCAGATTTGCTACGAGTGTGGCTGTCTGGATCATTTTAAAGTTGACTGCCCTTTCCACCAGTGTTCCTCATGTCTCCGTTGGGCTCCAGAACATATCCTTAACTGCTGCCCCCTTTGCTGTCACATCCCATCTCCCCCTCCTTGTCGAATTCCTCCTCTGAGACAGATGTCCTCAGAATCTTCCTCCTCTAGATCTTCCAGTTCCTCTGGAACCCCATGTCGCCCCCACAGCCCTCGCTGCACTCGCCATGTCAGGTGTTCCACCTCCCCACTCTATGAGCGAAACTACTCAGACCAGGAAGATGTCTGGGACAATACCACCTATGGCAACATTACCGGCTCCCTGGTCGGGGGACCTATTCTTTATTAATTGTGTTTTGTCTACATCGTGGTCTTGACCTTACTAGGGGGGTAATGTTACGACTACTTGTTTCTTTCCTACATTTGCTATGGTTAATCAGTCTCCTTGTATTACTAGCACCAGGACCTCATATCTTCTTCATCCTGGCTCATCCATTGGACTTCATTCCTATTCTCCACCTTTGGTTTCTCCTCACTCTATACCAGAGATGCATTTCCATTGTCTCACGTCTTCATTGATTTTCCCACGATACAACAGACATGTGCTTCGCACATTCCATACACGTGTCTACAGTTCTCCCTTATTATTCCAATTCTTATTGTTCCAATACAAGATACATGCTTCTCCCAATTCCATATGCGTATTCCCACAGTTTTACCCGTTCCGTGTCATTCCGCACCTGGCCTGTGCACACTCCATGAACATATATAAACCTGTTATAATATGAACATTTTCAAAACTTTTTCGAACTTCAACTTTTCTTTCTTTCAGTCACGTGAT
>QFEM01009456.1:0-13227 GCA_003316205.1 Boletus bicolor
ACCGTTAAACTTGAGCGCAGACTGCAACGCAATCTTTTCGCGCGTGGACGCCGACTCAGCGTACGCCCTTTCGGCGGTATTCAAACCATTCACGTAGGCCTGGTGATGCTTGGTATGGTGCAGCTTCATGATCTGCTCCGAAATATGGGGTTCAAGTGCCTATCACGCATCGAACGTGTGTGCCTCAGTAGCGCCACTTGTTAACCCTGACTGGAACGCACGTTATAATCGTAGGGCAAGTCTGGGAGCGTGTGGACCGAGGCGACGCTGCCTGGTCTAGCAAACGCACGGGTGAGAACTGTTCTCAGCGTAGGTCTAGTGATGGACAACATGACGGGGATGAGGAAAAGACAAGGACGGGGACAAAGACGAGTGGATGTGTTGAGAATATCAAGTTTTGCGCCCTCTAGGATAACGTCATACCCACCCACATATTCCTTTCCCTAAGATTTCCGATTTCAAACTCCGACAAGTCTAACTTGATTACCTAAAATTTCCCGCGCAACGAGGTGCGTTATGCTCATGCAATAAAACTTTATACCGTCGAGGGTTCAAACGTTTCATGCATATGCCCGATGGAAAGTGCGACAACTCTGGCGGGTACACCTTCCTTGGTCTTGTCGGCGGGAGGCAATACCAACGTCAGAGAAAAGTGTGCCATCTCGAGTTTGGAATTATTTGAAACATTGCTTTGAACCTCGTAGAATAATCACAGCGTCGAACGAAAACAAGCGAGAAGAAACGGATAAAAGTAATAATGATCAGCAGAAGAAAAAAGAGAGAGAGAAGGAAGACGACAACAACGACAAAAAAAAAGGACAATGAATAGACGAGTGATTCATATCACAGCACACAGGAATAAAAAAAGAGACCTTATCTCCCCCATCCATTGCTCCCGGCTCTCCCTCGCGGCCTCGCCTGCGTAGCCCACTGCCGGTCGCCGCGCTCCCAATCGATCCGATCTCGGTCGGCTGACGGTCCCCGTGGGATGTATTGAGAACCCACATAAGGCGACCGGGTCGGCGCATAGGATGGTGGGTGCGTCGACTGAGTCATACTCCCCCGGAGAGCACGGGGTCCGCTTGGAAGGGGTCGAGAAGATATCGGTGTTGGCGTAGGACCGGCGGCGTTTGACAACGGAGAGCGGGAAATCGGGGGAGCGGGTCGACGGGGAACAGGTGGAGTCGAGGCTGAGGTAGGTCCAAGGTTTGGTGACGCTGGGTGGACGGCATGGAACGAGCGCGGCTGTGTAGGTGGTGTATGTGATCGCGGCAAATAGGTTTTTGGTGGAGTGAAACTAGTAATCTCGCCATCTTCATGTGAGGGGCGACGAGACGGTGGGATGCTCGACGATGAGGCGGGGACGTGGGCGTACAGCGCTGCATTCGGATTCGGTGTAGAAACAGGGATGCCAACTGAATTCGAACGTGAGTTGGCAGTGGATGTAGACGTCGATGTCGACATGGAGGTCGTTGACATAGAAGCGGGGGTCGAAGGGGGAACTGATTTAGGTAAAGAGCTTACGGGAACGGTGCAATCTATCGTTGTGGTTTCCCTCGTCTGCTTGGTCGTCAATGGCGGTGGTGGAGGCTCAGGTGCAAAGTTCACAACATCGGGCATGCGATCATCGGCGCCAACAAGCCCATTCGGTACTACCGCATCCATTATCTCCATTTTGGTCGTGAGCGTCGTCGTCGGCATGCTATCGATTTGCATCCGCGTTTGATCCGTGTTGTTCCTCTCACCCGAAACACGTGATGAAGTTATCGATGAACAGGCAAGCTGTGGAGAGAACTGCGTGGTGTCCTGAGCCTTCGTTGCCATGGACGGCACCTGCGTCTCCATCGTGGCTTTCTCCTCCTCAGTACGCCCAGAATCGCGAACAGCGTCATGCTCATGCCCACTACTGCCGTCAGACCCATTCGCGCCGAAATGCACAGTCCCAGACAAGTCTAGGGCATGCTCATTGATCGCGTCATTCATCTTCACATCGTGATCGCTGACGGCGTCGCCAGAATCCGCGGTCTGCACAACGCCGGTGTGCTCGCTTGCGAGATCCTGTTTGACGTCGACTCTGGGACTGGATGGCAATGCAGGACCGTCGGGCGTCACAGGCGAACAGAGCGCTTTGGCTGCCATTTCCTCCTCCCGCTGCTTCTTCTTGCGTAATGCAAAATCCTTCAGGGACATTTTGACTTTGGGCGGTGGCGGGGGTGATGCTTCTCGCGCTGGCTGTGCAGGCTCAGGCTCCACAGCCATCGGTTCAACTTGTGACACCGTCTCAGCCAGTGGCGACGGATCGTTTTCCGGCGCAGCACTGTCCATCTCCGCGGGCGGTAAGGAATCTGATGGCGCTGGAGTGTGGGGAGAACCGGGCGCGTGCAATGATGAATACCCACGTCCAGGGGACGCCGTAAGTGAGGGACCGCCGCCATCTTCCCCCTGGTTATCTCCGACAACGTCGACAACAACATCCATGGCATCGCGATCTTCCTGTTCATTCACGACCCCAATCGTGTCGGCGTTGGCTAAGACACCATCATCGACATCAAGGGGTCCCGAACTGTCCAACGTCGTTCTCCCTTTCAACCGAGGTAACCCGCATAGCGTTTCTGGCGACGCGAACCGGACACGATACACTTCCCCATTAGTAGGACGCCTCTTGTCCGCATCCGAGGGAGGGTGTGTCTCGTGTCGTGACTCAGGCGAAGACCTATACGGTTGTTGATATTGTGCCTCAGCGGGGGTATCACGCATACCATCAGGAGAGTTGAGGGTCGCTGCCGGTGCAGACAGAGACGCGGGTAAAGAAGGGGGTTCGTTCTGCGGATGCACATGTAGGGGTTTGGATGGTTTATGAGGTAGAGGTGAGGAAGCTCTTTGATCCGATATGCGCGGCGTCGAGGCGGATGCAGGAGATAGCGACGTGGATTCGCTGGGGCTAAACAATACGGAGAGATGTGGAGAGGATGATGCATCGGGCGAATGCAGGGAGAGCTTTGAGAATGTAGCGGAAGGTGAAATGCTTGGGACCAAAGGTGGGGAATGCGACTGAACTTGCGCGTGTAGGAACGATGTCGAAGAGGGTAGAGTGTCATTGTTGACTTGGGACGGTACAGGAGAACGTGGGATAGTCGAATTCGTAGGAGCCGGGGTCGCCATGTGTGTTCCCTGATTGGGTGGTTGACTCGACTGTCCCGGTGATGGGGAGGTTGATGTCGATGTTTGTGGTGGTATCCATGTCGCACATACACCGTTCTTGTCCCGCTGAATGAGGCCACGAGGAGACGAGCTTCTCACCGCATGAGCGTGCGCAAGAGATGAGACAGTGGTCGGGTCGAGCGAGGCAGGCATCGGCGGGGGTGGCATTTGTCGCGTGTCTATCGATAACAAGGTCAAAAGCGACCATAACGTTGCCCTGCACGAAGGGCACTTACCATCTGACCCATCAACTTCTGTCTCCGTGTCGGACTCTGTCTCCTGCCCATCTGCACCATCCTCCCCGTCACCATTCACACTCACAGAGCCCTGCTTAGGGCCGTCCCCCTTACTACTGGTTCCTTCCACAGCGCCAGAGATGGACATCGGACTCTCAGCGTTCGTGTCGGGGGGGCTCCTCCATCTTTCATGTGCTCTCCAGCTCTCAGCACGTGTTGAGCGATCCTGCGGTGGACTTTCTTGCGATGGTTCCGATTGATCCACTGGGCGAGACCAGGCCTTACGCATCCGTGGAGGTAATGTAGACGGCGAAAGGTCGACATCCATATCAGCTTTGTCTGCAAGTAGTAAACCGTTAGTAACCTAACCGCAACAGCCAACCAAAAGCGAGAATGCTAACTAAATAAAAAGAAACAAGTACTGGCGTCACTAAGAAATCACTCACCGTCAGCCACCCGCGCCTTCCCTTTTCCTTTTCCATCCACATGTGGATCCTCCGCCCTGACTTCAGGAAATGCTTTGAGACTCGACGGCACAATCTCCACTCCGCCCCACCCGCCATTCATCGGCGCCTTCTCCCGTGTCCTAAACCCCCGCTTAACACCTACCAACGGTCCCAGATCAACCGCTTTCTTAACCTTTGGTTTCAACGTCGACATGGGCACAGCAACGCTCGCATCCTTCACTTTGCTCTTCTTCCGAACGTTGCGCTTCTTGACCCGTGGAGTCCGCCTGTCGACTTCGATCGACGCGTCCATCTCGATGTCCACGTCCACGTTCATACCCAATCCACAGTTCCGACTTGGACGCGGGTCTAAGTGGACATCCCCTTCCACATCGACGTCCCCCTCGCCACCGTCCCACTCTTCGCTCGCACCATTCACATCGGACGAGTCACCCTCGGATCCCTCAGATGTCATCTCCCCACCGGGCCAAGGCCACCGTCCTTCAACAACTCTCTCCATAACACGAACAGCACAGTCTCGCGTGGAAGAACCACAGGCACAGGTCGTGAACGTACTGCTCAGAGCGTGGAGAATTGACGTGAATTGAGCCCGAAGGTGGTGGAGGTGTGCCGGGCTGTATATGCATACGTCACGCAGTCGATGACGTTGAAAAAGGTGGTGTATACAGAAGGGAGAGTCAAGTCAGCGACCAACGTTTAAACGAGAAACATATGAAGGTACACCGCAAGACGAAAGACTCACGCAAACATTCCAGGACTCTCCATTAACGCAGGTAACATATGCACCGCATGTCCGTCGTCCCATTCCCAGCCCAAGACAATTTCCTCGTCCGCTCTCAAGTCCCGCAACGCGAACAGCGCAAAAGAGAGTGACGTGGAGTCTGCATCAGAGTCGGATGCCAAAGGTGTACTGTCTTGGTCGGATGAGTCGTCTGTCTGCCGTCTTTGCATCCGTGACATCGGGGGAGGGACAGACCAACCGTTCACCGTTCGTGGTGGACCACCATCCTTGGAAATGGTACTACCATCAGACGCCGTACAGTCAGCCTTGTGCCACATCCCCTTCCCTTGCTTCTTACTCTCTCTTCCCCTCGTCCCACCACAAATGACAGGCCGCACCACAACGTTTGGCCAACACCCACACCTTGCCCATCTTGCTTTGCCATCCCCGACATCCTCTTTGCTTGCGTTGACCCCATTTCGTTTCTCACTAGAATCCGGGGGGTCAGGGACTCCTCCAACACCTCGTGTGTCCAGCCCAACTCCCCATCCACCTCCGACGAGCCTCACATGAGGTTTTCCCATGCCGAGATGGGCGTAGCCGTTTAACGGGTCAGCCAGATACGCAGCAGAGGGAACAATCGCGGCCGTATAGGGAGCTAGGAGGGTGGTGGCCGGGATCGTATCGTTTGGGTTGGAGGACGAAACGGTGTTTGTGGAGGGTGTAAGAGGGGACTTGGCGTGAGAACGTGAATGCGATGAACTAGGTACAGGGGGAGACATGTAATTGGATATAGGTGGTGATGGATAAATAGAGGTATGCGAGAAAGGCGAAGGATCCGAAGCAACATGTAACCTGGGAGATGGAGGACGGAGATGTGCAGGTGTACATGTCGCCGAAGCTGGCGGATACTGGGAATGCAATCCCGAATGTAGATTGAAGTAAGACATGGACGGGTCCGTCCGTAGCACCGTCCGAGGGACAAATACATCCCCCGCATTTTCATCCAGTATCACTGGCGTCGTGTTGTCAAGAGGAGACATGGAATAACCATAATGATCCCGGTACCTGCACTATTATTAGCAAACCAATATTTGCATACAAGCAAGGAGACACATCGTCGCCGTATGCGACGTCCTTGGAAATGAAAGAGCAGAAACAATATGAAAGACAACAAGAGAAAGATCAATTCACCCTTGTGAGTCTACCCTCGTGTATCCACCATCATTATAAGTTCTTGGTGGCGGGTTCGTGAGTGGGGAGGGGGGATTGAGAGCGGTGACACCTCTCCAGGCTTTTGCAACACGGAGTAATTGGGCATAGACGGAAGGGTTCGGGTAGATATCTGGAGGGAATGTAACCGGCGTTGGGGGTAGACAGCTGGAGGCGTCTGGGCCGTCGCCGTTAGGGTGTGATGTGCGCGAGCCAGCATGTGATTGCGTCGATCCGTGATTTGAGGGAGGGATAGATGGAGATGAGGGATCAGCAGGGGAAAGTATTGACGCACGTCTCTTTTTCCTCGACGAACCAGAGCCCTCGATAGCAGCAGCAACAGCACTCCCCCTCCTCGACTTTCGTTCCGCACCCGGGCTCGCCTTCCTCCGCGAAGCTGGCTTCCCCACACCACTTCCTTCCTCTACCGCCGAATTCCCGCCAACTCCATTGGTAGCTGTTGCTCCGGTCACCCCTCCATTCGTCCCGTGTGAAGCTTTCATGCGCATAGCCCTCAGCCTCCCTTTTTGGGTCTTGACCGCGCGCTCTTTATCAACCTCCACTGTGGGATCACATACCCAACACTTCCAGAATTCGGGCACCTCTCCGCCTTGGACGATGCCAAAACAGGCCGCATGACACCATCGTGAACAGTCGTCGCATGCGATCGAAAAGCCATCATCATAAGTAAATCCACAGATGCACGAGATGGCATCCGAGTCTGGTGGGGGTGGTGGATCAGAGAGAGCGAGTGGATGTTGCGAGGTAGAGGGTGATGCAAGCGAAAGCTGTGAGGTCGGAGGTGTTTGTGGCGCAGAACTGGAGAGAATGGGAGAGAATGGACGTTGTTGAGGGTGCCGTTGCGATGATATTGTTGAGGATTTCGTCGACACGTTTGGGAGCGGACGGTGGGATTGGATAGGTGGCGTCGAAGAAGTCGCTAGAGGGTGGGAAGACTGTCGTGGCTTGGTAGACAAACCATCTCTAGAGTTGCTTGGAATGAGTGGCGTCGCGGATATTGCTGACAGAGCTGGTGATGGCTGCTTCCGTTTGAGTGGTACAAGTGAAGGCGGGAGTGCGGACTGGATAATATGCGGAGCACTTGTTCGATCGATGGCAATACCAACACTACTCGAGGTCAGGGATGGCCCATGTGCATGGGCAACGTGGTGATGAGGTTGTGGTTGTGGTTGCGGGTGGGACTGGGGGGCGTTCAAGGGAGAAAGACCGAGCAGACCAAGGGCGGCTTCTGTCGCATCGCTGTTCATCACACCCACGAGATACACCGAAAAAAATACTTGACCGAGTCGTCTCGGTGTTCTAGTCGTCGTCGACGGTGTTGATCGTGAGCGTTGACCGTTTTTCTTGGTGCCGTCGTTGTCGTTGTTGCCGGCGGGTCAAGTCACTCGATGGTCCTCCTCGCTACACCAACCGCTTCCCCAGGGAGTAAATTGCGAAATCCTTTTGAGCACAACGGGCTCGACGACGAGCAGGCCAGAAAAATGAAAGCGGTAAAAGAAAAGTTGGACGTTCCCTTGCAAGGTCACCCCGTCCCAATCCAATCCCTCTTTCTCTGCTCCCTTTTCCACCAAACACAAGCCAACAAAGGGGCTTTTGCCGTCTTTTCAATCTCCGACTCAATTCCGGCATAGTAACTACCGAATACCCGACGCCGATCTCATCAGCCATCCAATCCAGTGTCCAAGGTCAGTGAGTGGACCTCTTGAACGGTATTTTGATTCGTTGGTTTTATTGGAACAGCGTGTAACGCGAATACCAAGTGCGTAGTCTGATATAGTCCACAACTAAACGAAAAAAGTTGGCCCTTATCAGGTTTTAGTATCGCTCCCCGGTACGACTCCTTCTCCTTTATTCCCCCACCCAAACGAACATCTAGAATCCCTGGCTTACGATGAGGAACCGCTACCGCATCCAGGCCATTTACACCGATAAAAACAACCCGTTAGCAAACACTGTAACCGCTCGAAAGGAATCTTCAAAGGAATTACGCGTTCCCATTTTCACGAGGCACTCCAGCGCTGGTCTTGGCCTGCGCAACTGTTTGATCTGTTTGAAGCTACGCAGCCAATTTGGGATTCTGGTTTCCTTGACGGGCACATTTCACTCCCTTCCGCGTATACAGCACCCAACTACTGAGACACGAGATTCACCGAACCCGCTCGCAACGATGCGAGCAGTTTTCTGTACATGCGCCGAGCTAGTCGACTTCATGTCGCAGACGCGCGGACCCAGAGAGTGCGAGCAAATATGCCGAAAATAGGGTGGACACGCATCGCGCATCCCAGGCGTAAGCACCCATACTGCCTTCTTTTGCACTAAACTTGTTGTCTCCGCGTTACCCAAGGATGGTTACATACTACTTACATATTTACGGTGAGCTTAGGACCAGTCATGACCATTGTAAACTCATCCGAACGGCGGCCGATTATTTGCAGATACACAAAATCGCCCCAAAACTCCTGTTTCTATGCAAAGGTTGCACAATGCATACATGGTTGAACACACACCCATCTGGGCGTCGTATGAAGCATGTATAGTCTAAAGATCGTCTTGAAAAGTGGCTCAACCCTACGATCGTACTGTCTTCAAAATAATGGACATCGCGATGGTTCACAGCCACATACCTTTTGTCTTGAGGAGGGTTCTCAGCATTTGCGCGTAACCTGAGGCCTGTCCTTGCCCTTCCCATTCGCTTGCCCATCGGTCTTTTTATACGTTTGTATATAAAAGTTGGCAAAGAGTCCCAGGAAAACTAGGAGGAGAACACCGGCAAAAATGGCCGCTCTCAAGTCACCAGCGCAGTCGCCGATGTGCGGCAAAAATGGCATGTACGTGAACGCGATATGTTGGTAAACTGCATGAATAACGTTAGTTTGGACTCTCTCGAAGATGCATACGGCGCCACACTAGTGAAGACACCGTACGTCTGACTCACGTCCAAAATTGAACACGACAATGTCGATGACGAACTGGGCTATCTGCATTGTCGTGAGATACTTCTTCCACTGCGGTCAACGGGGTTAAAACACAATGCATGCGCAAAGGATGAAGGAATGGCTAGCGCACCCATAGCTTCGCCCCGCCTGCAGTTGCGTAATAGTAATAATCTGCAAACCACATGAATAAGGAATTGATCGTCAAAATGACCATATATGGAACTTACACATCACCACATGCACTCCCAGGTTGAGGGTTATGACCGACCACGACTAGATCCAAAAAAAAAGTGAGAAAAGGCGTAGTACTCAATCCATATCTTTTACCCCACTAATTTTAGAATCTTGCTGAACAAACGCTAGGAGAGCCGTCGAAGAATGATGGAAAACGTGTAAAAACGCTAGTACATAGGGATCGATGTCGTATCAGACACTGTTGGAATGAAACAACTTACTGAGCGGCCGTTTCTTGAGCACTAAAAACACGGTGTCCAGGAACTCGTAGTACTTGAAGTAATAATTGATCATGTAGTAAAACTCGAGTTTCTGAAAGGTATCTGCGTTAGGCAAAGCTCATCTTGGATTCAAATTAGATTTTCACTGTTGTAAATGATGCTTTCGCACAAAGCGCATCGTATGGACCGGCGTTGTACATCAGCTTCGTGACCTCGTTCATTGTCAGCGCAAGTAGCAATAGACTCCCAATGGAGAGAAATGCGTTATGTATGCGAAAAATGGTTCTCAGTTTGAATGCAGGCCGGTCCTTCATGAGTTCTTGCAAGCCGAAAACAACCACCAAGAAGGACAGAATGGCTGTCGACGCCGCGGGCCATGTAGACATCGGCGTCTTTCCCGGAATCCACGAAGTGAGATGGGAAGGGAAAAAAGGAAGCTTGACCGCGTCCGAGGTATCAGCCATGGTGGATTGCTGCGAGATAATACTGGGCAGGAGTTGATCGAATTGAGGGAGGGCTCGGCCAACCTTTATATCGCATGGCTATACTCCGTACGGCAATGACTCAAGATACAAATATTGTTCCCCCGCTTCAACGCCGATTATGATATTATTGCGACCATTCTTCGGTTCACCGCCAGTACGTGGTTCAAGATATTCCGCTCACCGCCAGTACATGATGGATTTCCGTGTGTCTTGGCGATCCGACAAGCCTCGTCGAGGACTTTTACGACCTCATCCGACGATGGACCCTATCCACACAATATTTTCTGTTTCACAACATCGCTGACATCCAAAATCATACAGCTGGATGGATAGAACCAAGAGCCGACAAAGGGTAGCAGTGGTGCCAACTACGTAATTTCGGTTAGCCGGATATTAGCGTCTTCTAATGCCTAACCGCGGAGACGAGCATGTGTTGCATACAGCTGTAACTTTGAGGAGCTCCAGAGAGCTTTGAAGTATCCTTCATCGATGCAGCGTGCGCGGTAAAAGGCGGGTCAATCCTAGAACTAGCCTCCACGATATCCTCACTCGACACAATGTCGCTCGCGAACAACCCACGACCGCTACTATGACGTCACTGATTAGGCAAAACGTACACGGACATGTTGTAAATAGCCGTTCGGACTCGCTGAGCTAATTGTGACGAGTTCAACCAGCATGTTGTCGAACATAGCACTGCAGAGACTCTGCCAAAGATGGATGGCAAGAAAGGAAATTACAGGGTTTGACGACACTCGGAAAAGCCTCGGCTAAGTTAAGCAGCATTGAAAACAGCTGTTCGGATCCTACTCGCGACAACAAGGAATAACTTATTTACAAACCGAAAACACGAAAACATCGTTTTCGAGCAGTTTCGGCACTCGGTTTGGAATAGCTCAGGGACTGTACGTTGAATTTCCTTTTTCATCAGCCGTCCTCCAATCAGAACTCTCAAGATGCGGCTTGCGAAAACAAGGTCACCAAGCGAATAACGTTGCAAACATGTCTTTGCAGAGCTCCGAGTCGGCGCCACATATTGGATCAGTGGCTCGGCTAGTACGAGATTCCATAACCGACTCGGAGTGTAGTTACCGACTAGCTGAGCTTTTTTAACAGTTTTATGGAATCCTTGGCGAACTGTGGTCACACATACACTTGATAAATTCTACGCTGACCCAGCTGTTTACACAATGACTCACCTACCACAGGGCGTTTTGGGGCGCATGCTCAGCGGCCCTGACGAGTTGCAGGTGCACCCGCCGCACTTTTCTGCAATTTGCTGATCTGATGCCGTTTTGACTACTCGGTTAACCCGGGAGTTGGTCCTGGGACATGAGGCCCATGTGTCATTGCCCGCGTTTGTAGAAATGACTCTCGGCATTGCATTGACGCCGTAAACTATAACTTCTGTTTTGCCGTCATGGCTGCATCACAGCATCTTATCTTAGGATATATCAGAGTAATCAAACATCGATCATCATCCAAGCCAAGACTCGAGCGCGATTGATATACATGGGGTTACCTAGTACCTGTTTTAGAAAGGTTCAGGGAGAAACTTCCAGATATTCAGCTATATTGAATTTTATTTCTAATAAAATTTATTCACACCTTGAGAATGACTTTACATGGGTCTTGCTGTTACATGACATACCCACCGATCTTGCAGTCCTATCGGCTAACTGTTCCACCGAGGGTTTATCAAGGTACACACCAACAATGACATTGCGCTTCCTAAGCCACGTACGCGCCCAAATTACGCGGCCTGGCGAAGGCCGAATATTTCGCTTTCGGTCGTTGATAGATGCGAATTCAATACTACCTCGGTTCCACATTTAATGGGTTGACAGCTGGGTTTGAAGTCGAAAGCGAGGCCAAAGATACCCGCATTACGAAGGAAGACTCTGGGAGGACACAGTTGTAACTTGTATACCAGAAAACGCCAAACTTACATGCTCAATTGTCCCCCCTCACTAATATCGTAGAGGATGAAGTTCAATGTGACCATGGCTGTAGAGCACATCCAGAAGACCCTACCATTCTTCCACGCCCGGATGGCGTAAACTAATCTTCTTCGCCTTGCCCATCGTCATAATTCATTATCGTGCCGCGAGACCATCAGTGAACGCCGAGTAGGCAGAAAAAAAGAGGACTGACGAAAGGGAGCGGGATTTTAGTCGTGCACCGTGACGGGCGACGCTGCGGTGTAAGGCCGACGCTGGTACGGTGTTCGATTTCCGACCCGCGGTGTAACCAGTGATCAACCCTATTAAAATTAGTCGGCATCGTCGAGCGCAGTTGCAGGTGTGTATCATAGCGTTTGGATGGTATGTGGCAGAGAGACTTGAGCCTGAGGGAGCCTTCATCTACGCGGTCACTGTTCGGTATCCACGGTTCGGAAAGGTGCAAGGTATCGGCGCTTCAATAGGCGGAGAACCATTGGCGTCCATCGCAACCAGCTACGACGGCCCACTAAGGAGTACAAGTGCGACATGGAATCAGTCAACCAGTATCAATCTACTCACAGCACTGTTCAAGTTCTGCCATCCGATGAGCAGATGGACCATCCGCGTGGGGCCGGAAATCCCATCGATCCGCCAGTGTCCCGAAACGAACCTGCGAGTGACTCAGGTTGGCCAACTGCTTGACGCAATGGATGAATCCGAGACTAAGCCCAGTCTATCTAGAGTGTTGTGTCGCTTGTTACCACTCGGCGCTTTTATCGGCTGAAGATCTCAAGGTACCAACATACTGTCTGCGAGAGACCACTTCGTGTAGGCTTACCTGCTTGACGAACAAAGCCGACACCCGGGACCTCGTTATGTGCAAAGTGTGAAAGTGGCACGAAAGTGTGGATCACACACATCACCAAAAACTCCCAAATCTAGTAAGATATTGCAAGGCCGCGTTAACCTAACACGGCCTTGCCAGTACTCACAAGGCCAGGCTGACTTTAATGTCAACCGATTTAGCCCGTGCGAGGCCTTGCAAGGGTCGGGCGCCATCCTCGTCTCCCTGCCACTGTGACTAAGTCAGTGCAATGGGACTGCAAAATATTCGTGTTGTGGCAGGATCGAACCCTAAACTTATGCTCAACAAGGACAATGGACACAAAACCATTAGTCTATGTGACTGACTGGTCGTAGTTGTTAATTTGTCTATGTTATAATTTATTGGATAAGCTGTGTATGTATTTGAATGAAAACAGATGCTCGCCAAGGCCCACTTGAGCACGTTCATTAACCTTGCAGAAAGTAGACATTGCCTGATTTGCAATGTAACAGGTGCCACGCTTGAAAGAATCATTGCCGTGTGATCTCAGTAGGGAATGGCATGGGTTGGGGTAACCCACGTGGGTCTCGGGTGTGGGTGCCTGTCAGGTGTGGGTGTGGGTACCTATTTGTCATACCCATGACCCGACCCAGACCTGTGAGCCGGGTGTGCTTGGAAAAGCTATACAAAATGATCTAATGAAAAACTATATAGTACATGTCAA
>QFEM01009475.1:0-10711 GCA_003316205.1 Boletus bicolor
CCACTCGGTACGACCAGCTGGGGGCAATGGAAGATCTCGACGAGGCCATTGTCCTCGGCCAAGATGCGCTAGCGCTTCACCCACCGGGGCACCCGGATTGGTCAATGCTTCTGAACAACCTCGCACTTTGCCTCTTTACTAGGTACAGCCAGCTTGGGGCAATGGAGGATCTCAACCGGGCCATTGTCCTCAACCAAGACGTACTGGCACTTCGTCCACCGGGGCACCCTCTTTGGTCAAACTCTTTGAACAACCTCGCACTTTGTCTCTCCACTCGGTACAATCAACTTGGGGGGCTGGAGGACCTTAACAAGGCCATTGTCCTCAACCGAGATGCACTAGCGCTCCGCCCACCAGGACACCCTCTTCGTTCAATGTCTCTGAATAACCTCGCACTTTGTCTCTCTACTCGATACAACCAGCTTGGGGCAATGGAGGATCTCAATGAGGGTGTTGACCTTGAACGAGACACACTGGCGCTTCGCCCTCTGGGGCACCCTCTTCGCGCGCACTCTTTGAACAACCTTGCACTTTGTCTCTCCACTCGGTACAACCAACGTGGGGCAATGGCGGATCTCGACGAGGCCATTGTCCTCAACCGAGACGCACTGGCGCTTCGCCAACCAGGGCACCCGGATCGATCAATGTCGTTGAACAACCTTGCGGCAGATCTCTCCATTCGATACAAGCAGCTTGGGGAAATGGAAGATCTTAATGAGGCCATTGGCCTTGACCAAGATGCGCTGGTGCTTCGTCCACCCGGGCACCCAGACAGGTCAATGTCGTTGAACAACCTTGCAGATCATCTCTCCAGTCGGTACAGGCAGCTCGAGGAAATAGAGGACCTCAACCAGGCAATTGTCCTCAGCCGAGATGCCCTGGCACTTCGCCTAGCGGGGCACCCTCTTCGGTCGACATCATTGGACAACCTCGCATGCTATCTCCGTACTCGGTTTGCACAGTCAAATCAATTAAATGACAAGAAGGAACTATTCAGTCTCTATGCCACGCTCGCACATGCATCCCCAATGGTGTCTTCCGCTGATTTGTCTGCCGCTAGAGCATGGATTTACGCAGCTGAAGATTTCCAGCATCCCACGACACTACTAGCATACGACACATCTCTTCGATTACTCATTCATCATCTCGCTACTCTACCATCATTACCTCAACATCTTACTGTCCTCAAAAACCTCACGTCGTCACTTGCAGTGGACGCATTCTCAGCTCATCTTCGTCACCACTCTCCTATTAATGCAATCGAGCTTCTGGAACAAGGCCGGGGTGTCTTCTGGAACCAGCTTACTCGTCTCTCTTCCCCACTTGATGATGTCGTTGCATCCGGCCCAGTAGGGAAGGGATTAGCGGACGACTTCATGCAGTTGACCTTGCTCATTCGCAATGCCCTCAATTCACCTGGTGCAGATCAGCATGATCGGGTATGCCGTCTGAATGTTGAATTGCAAAAAGTCGTGACAGATATCCGCGAGTTACCTGGGCTCTCACGTTTCCTTCTACCATCACTCTTCTCCGATCTCCAACAGGCAGCCCGTGAGGGCCCTGTCATCATTGTGAATGCAAGCAAGTATGGCTGTGATGCTCTCGTTGTCCTAGTCGACCATGATCCCGTTCATATTCCGTTGTCAATCACAAAGGAACGTGTTCGAGAACTGTCATCGAAGCTCGGTGCCTTGACAGTGCTCGCAAAGTCGATGGACGTGACAAGAGATCTCGGAATCATCTTGCGGGAACTCTGGGATGAAATTGTTTCCCTCATCGTCAACTTCCTACAGACGATACATCCATCTCGATCACGAATCTGGTGGTGCCTCACCGCCGAGTTCTCTCTGCTTCCCCTGCACGCCGCTGGCCCGTATAGGAAGGGTCAGCGGAACCTCTCTGATTTCTATATTTCGTCTTACACCTCCACCCTCACTGCCCTCATTCGTGCTAGACGGTACAATCCATCGAATTCTGCCAAGTGGAAACGCTTCGTTGCCATAGGTCAAGCGAAAGCCATCGGTGAGAGTGAACTCGTTTCCGTCGGCGCCGAGCTGGCCAACATCGGTCGGCGAATCGATGGCCTCGCCACATTCACCTGCATCGAGGGGTCTGAATCCTGTATCGCCCGGGTCACCAAAGCTCTTAGCAAGAACGACTGGGTGCACCTTGCGTGTCATGGCCTCCCCAACCGGAAACAACCGTTCGAGTCCGCGTTCGCTCTTCATGATGGACATTTCACAATCGAGCGTATCATTCGGTGTGAGTTGGAGAACCCCCAATTTGCGTATCTCTCCGCCTGTCACACTACTGTCGGAGACGAGGAGAGTCCAGACGAGGTAATTCATCTTGCGTCTGCGATGCAGTTCGCCGGGTTCCGTTCTATCATTGGGACGATGTGGGCAGTGGATGATGGTGAGACGAACAAGATCACGTCGGTGTTCTACGACTACATGAAGGACGAGTCTGGTCGTTTGGATCATACCCGTGCAGCATATGCGCTGAACAAGACAATGAAAAAAGTGGTGGATATACCACTTGATCAACGCATTGTTTATATACATCTCGGTTCCTAGTTCGCTGTCTCGCTCTGCATTATTTTACTTTGCTTGCTTATACTTGCTGTCTGTAACTGTTATCGAGTATTTCAGGAGTGGTGAGGCATAGGTTTCTAAAACATCAGATCCCTGCGCCCGTCCGTAGCGACGAATATCCTATGTACATGCAACCGCTTTTGACGAGAGCTGGACTCATGGGGTCCAATCACCTCAAAGGTACTGATGACGTTGCCTCTCCATTATCAGAGCTTATACGGTATGACCGGAGAATGTGTTGCCTCTCGCCCACCAACGGTATCTGCACCGGCTAGTAACCATCAAAAGGTAATACTTAATCTAATGCCTCTTTTGATCAGGTAGCCTTTGGTTTTTGTCCTCGTTTTCAACGAGGTCGTGTGTCCTTCCCGGTATCCCATGCTTCCAATCGTATCGTGCGTCTTTCGATATCACCAATACACTCCTTTGGGCCGGCAGGTATAAATCCCACTTCTCTCCACTCTACATTCTCAGAACCCCGGGTGGTATTCTCCACCTCCTCAAAGGACATGACGCAATTTCCACACAGGCTAACCCCAATGATTCCATCATCGAATCTGTTCAACAAGTCCACATATGGTGAAATCCCCTCGCCCGGACGATAGAGATTCAGAATCGCCTGACGTGCACGAGGGGGTATGCCCCTTGACGGGAAGAGATGATCATGAAGATCTCCCGGAATCCAAGGTTGCAGTGTCGCAGATAATCGGTGGAGCAGCTGGGTCGAGATCGATGGCAGACCTTTGCTCATCCTCGCGTCGATATCTTCCTCTTCTCCGTCCATAGCTGTCATGGTGCGTCCAAAGAGCATGATCTGATTGACATCCCTGTCGTTGAAATATAGACGCATGCACTCGTGCGCGATCTGTGCAGCCAACTCTGGACGAACAGTCCCGGAATAGGAGGGACACGCCGCAAAGCCACGGGAATCGACAGCGTGGAGGGTTCATCAAAGAGTGAATCCACGCTGCCTGAGTCCGAATTTGAGGTGAGGGAGTTGCTTGAACTTGACGTACGAAAGGACATGGCTGTACTGAAAATGTTGTGCATTGTAATCGAATATCCTTGGGCACGATGTATATACCCTCCACGTAACCATGTCCCATGTCCAGTGATGGGATCAAAGCAAATGGAGCGATAGTGCTGCACGGGAGGCATCAATACATATGGAGAAGCAATGGAGTAAATATGTAAATAGCCCAGGACAGTTTGAAACCCCCTCCAAAAAGAGAGAGAGAGAGAGCGACGAAGAGGCAAGTTTGGTCTGCGATACAGAAAGTCAGACTAATTGACCGACATCCTGATTCGAAATCCGTGAGCGACGATCTCTAGCAAGTGCAGGGTCTGGCGCTGCAGGCATGCTCGCCGAAGAAATATGCGTGTGACGTGCGAGGCCACCCAAAGAAAAGGGATTCGGTGGATTTTCAGGCAATCTGTTATCCACGCTAAGCAGAAAGGTGGACGAGAGGGTTTCCGTGCGTGACGGGGCTTCGAACGAGAGTGAAGCTCCAAAGGAGTGGCGTCTCGCCCGCGCTTGAATGGGTATGGAAAGGTGCTTTGATCTGATCTGTTGATCCACATCATGAACAGGGAGTGATGGGTTGCCGGCATATGTGAACCGCCTGGAAACCACGCTAGAACAAGGATAATTCCATGTCAGTGATCGGATTTATGATTGTAAACGAACTCACGTAGGTAGTGATAGACTGGACAGCTTCAAATACCCGATAGGACGACAGACAAACAAAAACGCCTGGAGGTAAAAATCTCTCACCTCCTGAGCCCAACCAAAGAACCCAAAAATAACGAATGCACAAAGAATATATAACCATCTCGTTGTTTCCAGTTGAATAGCGACATCGGGTACACTTTGCCATATGACGGCTGGCAATTGGTCAACTTGAGAGAAGTCCGAGTGTATCCAGGCCCATGACACATATGGAACGGGCTGAGCAGGAACCGCATTTAAGAGGATGACGTAGAGACTGAGCGGAACAGTGAAGATGATTTCACTGCTACACAGTGCCATGAGGCGCCAATAGCGTCCAGCACTGATTGAAAAACCTGCGCGAAGCATTTTTTTCAATTGCTCTTTTTGTAGAAAAGCTCTGCGAAAAGTGAGGACTGGTAGGTTACACCTATCAGATCGTGAAAATCGAACGATGACCCACGATTACTAACCTGCATAGACGAGGCTGACCAAACCGATGAGGAGCGGCCATATGTAGATCAGGAGGTACGCAGCAAGTGTATTGACGGTCTCATTGTAGCATCCAATTTGTTCAATGATACCGAAACGATGACCTTGTACGACATATTCTGTTGGTTAAATGAGATTGAGTTGCTATAATGTCAGTTAGAGGAATCATGCTCACGCAACGCCATTACAACGCATGGAAACCCGACTCCAATCGATAGATCAACCATGATTTCACGTCTCTTCTACTCTGAGGCTCAGGCAACATGGTTCGCATACCTTAAGGTGGCAGATTCACCTTTTCCCTCTCGACGGAGATCGTCCGCAGCTTTGTTATATAGTAAAGACGACGGACGATGCAGAGCGATGATGCAGGAATTCCAACACTAGCTCCGATGATATAATGAGAGCCTAAACAACACCTCGTCATAATCGTCGCGAGACATAGCAGGTAGTTTCACTTATGTCGCACCACACGGGTGCCCAGTTTATCACATTATCGTTCCATACGATAGAGTTGACGAACAACATAAGGCAGCCAAGACTCGTCCAAAGCATGAACATGCAGGACCCCATATTCCATGCTGCATGAGATCGAATCAACGAATGATGACCAGGATCTGACTCTGATGGGAATGACTTACACTGTATATGCCAGGGAAGTGGAAGACCCGCCAAGAGGAAACCTATAAATGCAAACACGGAAAATAGTGAGTTGGGGGGGATCCCTGACATGATGTGTTGGTGTACGCAGAGGAGAGAAACCTACGAGAGGATGTCGCCTTTAATAACACAATCTCAGCTAGCTAATATTTACGGCAGAAGCGTGAATTTCGCCCTGATTTTTGAGGTAACCCTTTTCTAAAACACAAGGGGCGATGCCGGCATCAGGAAAGCATCAAAATAACGTCTGTTTGTAGGCGCCCGACCTTGCTGCAGACAAAAACAATACACATCGGGGAAGAAACTCGTTAGATAATATACAGTTCAAAGTTGATTGGCACGAGTATCCCCCGGGGTGTTGGCAAGAGCGTGCATGGACAACTTTAATGTCCTCGACAAAATGTGCGCTCGTGGGACTAACCTCGACTTCTTCTGCATGCCGATCTTGGCACCTGAGATGATCAATCAGTGTTGTCAGATGATCATGGTGAGCGCGTGATGTTCCTCACCAAGGATATAGAATTGGTGCAAGAGATTGATCAAACAAGGTATGACTCTGAATTAGACCGGGAACTGGGTGCGTGCGCACAGGTTGGCAATTACACAGGTGCGATCAGGCTGTGTTGAGATCAATCCATGTCAGGAATCCTATTACTCCCATATGTGCACGTCCGGCGGTGTCCTGTCCTTGCGACGAATCACACTCGAATAATGACCTCACAAATCCGAGATTTCAAGAAACAGTGGGTTTGACGTAGCAGATACTCGAGGCGGTGACTGAGTTGGTGGTATGATAGCTTAAGTAATCAAATGATCAAATTTAGTGAAATGTTCCCGCGGGGTCTGTTTGCTTGAAACCTGCCTCCTCCACTACCGTGGGAGTCGGGGAAGGTCACGCACTGGTCTCCCCAGCTGGAAACAACCGCGTTCGAGTCGGCGTTCGCTCTTCATGACGGACATTTCACCATCGAGCGTATCATCAGGTGTGAGTTGGAGAACCCCCAATTTGCGTATCTCTCCACCTGTCAACTGTCGGAGAGGAGGAGAGTCTAGACGAAGTGATTCATCTCGCATTGGCGATGCAGTTCGCCGGGTTCCTACGACAACTTGAGAGACGAATTTGGTCGTCTGGATCATACCCGTGCAGCATTTGCGCTGAACAAGACAATGAAAAAAGTAGTGGATATACCACTTGATCAACGCATTGTTTATATACATCTCGGTTCCTAGTTTTAAGTCCTCGTTGGCTGTCTTGCTTTACTTTCCTTGTTTATACTTTCTGTCTGTAACTGGTATCGAGTATTTCAGGAGTGGTGAGCTCGAGGCATATGTTTCTAAAATGGCACCAGATCCCCGCGCCAGTCCGTAATTTCCGACGACGAATATCCATGTGCATGCAACCACTTTTGACGAGAGTTGGATGGGTCTCAAAAGGTACTGATATCGTGCGATCATCGTGATATATTCCCGTTCGACCTCTGTTGTATGAGAATCGGCACGGCGCTCGAGTTATGCTCGCAGTTTCCTAACCTAGGACCCGAAGAATAAGCGAGGATACGTGAGGGTGACGAAAAGCTGCTCACATACGATGCAATTCATTCCCCCTTCTTTACGATTCACCCATTCTCTGCATCTTGCTTCCTTTGCCGACCACGCCGACGCCTTTCCAGATTCCATGCGGCTCTCGAGTACAGCCCCCTTTTCCTGCTTCGCGTCGCGGCGTCCTTGTTCGTTTGATCATGGGTGTACTTATCCACGGCCTCCGTTCAGCGTATCTCGCATTGCTTTCACTTGCGTCGACTCGGGTCTGGTAAGACGTTTGCACAAGTCTATTAACGGATCTCTATAAAGGAGAAGGGCAGGGCTTTACGGTAGCGAAAGCCAGTTCAGTGGTTTCGCTGAGATCAATGACAGCGAAATGGACCGGGTGTCTGGAACTAAGAGGAGCAGTGGCCAGGAGGAACACGGCACTACTGAAACTTGATTCAATGCCCATTGCCGATGGTACGACCGGATTGCAACCAGAGTGTGAACTTTGGTACTCATTACTCGACATGAGCCAAGGACCGAAAGCTGGAAATTCGTCAATAAAAACAAGCATGTCTAGCGGAATGGTAGCAGGGAAACCCTACTTCTCAACTTGGTGCACGATGTCGACTACAAGAGTGCTCCACAAACTTGTAAAACGCGGGTCCAGGGTCACTGGCTTGGTTTGGCTTGGCGAGCCGACTCAGGGAGTAAACTCTGCACCACCTCGACAGGCTTGTGGTAAAGACCATAAGGCTAAGTTGTGATGGAATCCGATGACACCATGATGAGTGCTTGGCTCGATTGCGCGTAGTTGGCCAGCGTTTGTACATCGAGTCAGCATCGTGGGCAATGAGCGTTGAACACCAAGGTGCCTCCTGAGGATCGATCAGCGCGCGGCTTAACCCCAACCAGCTGCGCTGTCATCTCACCGTCGTCTTCCACTCACCGAGCCAGAAAATAAAGAGAGAGGGAGGGGAAAGATGGCACAGGTCCGCCCACGCTCATCATCACCTACAGTCGACGAAGCCCAGCACAAAAGGCCCAAAACGAGCCACACGCCAGACGACGCCGATGCGGATTCAGATATCGTCGCGGGTTTTGCCACCGGTCTCTTTGATCCGTCGAACATTGAGCAACTACGCACCGGCTACGTAGACAGCACGCCGTTCAAGCACGTCGTCGTCGACACGCTCTTTCGCGACGACCTTTTGCGAAGCGTCAAAGACGAGTGTATCGAGCACCTCAGCTTCACAGAGAAGGAAACGGACATTTACAAGGTACGGCGTGTTCCTGCCATCGGACGGCCCACCGCTCATCCGCTCGCTGGCCAGGTAAACCAAACAGGCGACCTCGCCTCCCTTTCTTACCTCTCCGACGACCAGCGTGCGCTCTTCCCGAACCTCCTCGCCCTTCGTGATGCCCTCTATTCCTTCCGCTTCCGTACTTTCCTTCAAGCCATCACAGGCTGTGGTCCACTCTCGGGCACGACGCAAGACATGTCTGTCAATTCGTATACTCGCGGCTGTCACCTCCTCAACCACGACGACGTGATCGGCACGCGCCGCGTATCGTATATCCTCTACATGCCCATCCCGTGCGATAAAACATGGCGCACCGAGTACGGCGGCGCACTAGAGCTCTATCCCGTGCGAGAGGGCGGGGACATCCCCGAGCCACAAGTTGCGCCTGTCAAGGCGATCCCACCGAGCTGGAACCAATTCGTCTTTTTCGAGGTACAGCCGGGGAGGAGTTTCCATTCAGTCGAGGAAGTCGTTGTGGACAAAGATGGGTGCGCACGACTAAGCATCAGTGGTTGGTTCCACGCTGCCCAGCCTGGCGAGGACGGGTACGTTGCAGATGAGACAGCCGCCCCACAAGAAAGCGCAAGTTCGCGTGAGCAACTCGTACGTCTCCTTCCCTTCTCCTGCCTTATCGATATGCGATCACATACGCACGCGTACACCCTCTCATACAGACGTCGAGTTCTAACGCGAGCACGTGCGCTGGTACGTTTACACAATACGACGACACCTGCGATGACACCGAGCCACCTCACCCGGATATCCCACTCTCGTCCGTATACACGTCGTTCCTCACGAGGTACATCAATCCAGCGTACCTGCAACTCCGCATGATGAAGACCATCATGGCCAAATTTGTCAACGAGTCCAACCTGCCACTGCAAGGCTTCCTCGTAGACGAGCTCGCGGCTGCCCTGGAGGAGGGGCTGGGCGAGGCAGATATGACCGACGGGTTAGACGAAACGTCGCGCGGGGGCAAGATGCCGAGTCACGAGCTCGGGGTGCCTCCTTCCTCAGTAGCATCAGCATGGATCGTCAAAGGACCCCCTCACAGATCGCGATACTGCACGCTCGCGCAAGAACACGCGCTGGACGCGTCCTCGTCCTCCACATCGTCCTCCACGACAACGACAGCACGCGCGAAAGCAGAAAGCATTCTTCGCGAGCTCCAGGACACGCTTTTCCCGAGCGAAGCGTTCCGCGCTTGGTTAACTATCGTGACTAAGCTGATCCCGCTGAGTTGTGCAGTCGAAGCGAGACGGTTTAGGCCCGGGTTAGATTACACGCTTGCCACGAGCGACGAGGGCGAGTCGCGGCTTGACGTCGTGCTCGGGCTGACCCCGCAAGTGCAGCCAAAGAAGACTGAGGTCGAAGATGGAATCCGCAACGGCAAAGCAAAGGCAAAAGCAAGTGAAGACGAAGACGGGGACGAGGACGAGGACCAGCCTACGGGGTGGCAAGCCGGAGAGTGGGGCGGCTGGGAGGTGCGCTTGCTGCCCTTTGATTCATGAGATATGTTCTATGTCCTTCCCATTGTTAGTGTTACATGGCACCACACGATGAGGAAGACGATCCAGCGGTGTACCGTTCTGGGTCAAGCAAAAAATCGCAGGCAAAGGAACGACCCAAATCAAGCGGTGCGTCCGCCTCGAATAATGTCGATGACGACATGGACGAAGACGAGGAAGACGAGGACGGTACTCTCTTGACTTGGCAACCGCATTTCAACTGCTTACTCCTCGTTTTGCGAGACGAGGGCGTACTGCGGTTCGTCAAGTACGTCTCTGCTGCCGCACCGGGTTCCAGATGGGACATCTGCAGCGAGTTCGAAGTCGGTATGGTCGACGATGACGAAGACGAAGAAGAGGAGGAACCTTGACCTGTCGCCAAAGCTGGAAAAAAAAGTGCACCACTTTTGCACTTCTAACCAAAGTCGTATACACGTACGAGGACCGTAAATATGTAACGATGTGAGAATACACTCGGTCCACCACCATTGCTATGCCCATCCTAAAACGTGATCTTTTGACCTTGACTAGGTAAGATGGCTGCAGACTGACGCTGAGCGTGCGCAAGGGCGGCACCTGGCCTGGCACGTCCCTTACGCGACCGATCGTGACCAGCACGGTCAAGTCGCCCTGAAGGTGTCGTCGTCACTTCCGCCGGTGTCTCCAGAACATCCGTACCATCTACATCATCCTCTTGTTCGATATGCCGAGGTCGGCGCTGCTTGGTATAGGGTACGTTTGTGGAGCCCTTTTGCGAGGCCCTCCCACTCCCACCCTCGTTCTTGCCTTTCCGATCCCGGTCCCCTTTCGGATTTCGGAGACTGCCGCCGCCGCCCCGTCGGACGGCGTCGGGGGAGGCATACTCGACCACGAGGTCGCGTCCGTTCAAGCGATGATTTCGAGGATTGAGGAGTGCCT
>QFEM01009493.1:0-13865 GCA_003316205.1 Boletus bicolor
GGGCATGATGCCTCGAGGACTCTGAGTCCAAGATCCTTCCTGACCACATGTCCGCCGAGGTCCGGTGTCAATTCTGATTCGGCGATCGAGCGACGGGATTGGGAACTTGGGGAAGGTCACTCTGCAATGACGAGCATCTGATCATCGATGCACCAGCGTGTACAGGCACGGGTGGCCACTACCATCGACTCGGGGTGACGGCACAGGAAACGAAAGGGAGAAGGATCGTACTCGTCCAGCAGGTGGGTTGACTTTCTGACTGTATCGCTGATCCCGAAAGGCTTCCTTTCTTGTCGACCCGGAGGAGATAAAATATACAAACACAACACAATCTTTGGACTCTCATGTGCACCGACCCTGGACGCAGTGACACTGGTTTGGAAGGCACCTCACTGTGACAAGACGACGATGGTCCACGTTTCAACCCACGTTACGCACGTCACTCAAGTTGGTGTAATGTGAAACGTACTTACCTGCCTTGCCGCCATCGGGAAAGTGCGTCCGACTTGACGGCTGATCGGCGGGGTTGAGGGATGAGGCTAGAACTTCAGCATGTGGCCTTGATGATACAATGTGGACCCGCTTGTCCGATCCATAAGCTCAAACTCATACCCATGCCCATGCTCGTTCCCGGCCGTATGCATGTCCGATGAAGTAACATGCGCCAAAGTGTGTGGTAAAATCGATTTTCCTGGTCGCCACGTGCTGATAACGCGACGAGCCCAAAGTCTTGAGATTCATGTACGTGCCCACTCGGAGTCAAGGTGCTCACAGCCTAGACCTCGGAGATGAACGTGAACTATACCCCCACGAGGGGAGTCGTCCGTGTGCTATGGCAATAAAATACAACGACCCCGTCGTAGTTGTCGTCATGTACATATTACTGTGGGGCCGTGTGTAACAGATCCTAGGCGAGAGAGAACATGCCGGAAAGCGTACCTCCTTTAGGGCGACGAGGAAAATGATGTGAAATACCTGCGCATGGTTTTATTTTTTATTTTATTTTTGCAGGGATGGGCTGGGGGTGGAGTTAGTGATCGGTACCCACTGGCAAGTCCGTCACATCAGCGGCTGCAAAGCGGCTCGAGAACAGACGTTCCTCACCAGGTTCTATTCTTTCCCTTTCCCTTTCCCTGGTCATGATGAGTACTTGAACTGTCCTAGTAGGTGAAGAGTGCAAGCGTTTGATCCGAGGACCGAACTGAGTCAAAACGCGTCTGTGGCTGAAGAATATTTACGCGTCGGTCTCCGACCACGTGCCGTTACCGTACTACTATCGCAACTATTTACCCATCCGATCGACCGCACCCACCGATGAATGGTATGCTCATACCAGAAGCGTGACACTAGCGCCGAGAGATCAGAGGTCGAAAAGTCATGGAAACGAACGAGAAAGAAGAGGTGATGACCCTGGCAGCTGGTGCTTCGTCACCCGATGGCATCAGACCCTGCCAGCGAGAGTTCGTAGAAATAGAGGGTATTGGATCGGCATCAAAATCACCACGATGTGCGATGAGAACGATAGATGGTAAGAGACATCGTGAAGGCTTCCAGAGTAAATACTAAAGGGATATACGTTCCGGAAGTTGCGACGTGTTATAACAGCAAGACCATGATGAAAAGTAGAGTCGTAAATTGCAGATACAATATTTGGGACTGCACTGGCTCGACGGCATGGTCGAGTCGAGTGTAAACCGTCGTCTGGGATATGGAACTACACGGAGGCTTGGGAGTCTCTGGAGCTTTCAAGGATCTATATACGTGGCTTGGGTGATTGAAGAAAAATAGACCTCGTAGGTTCGACGTTCGAGCTCGATCCGTAGACGATCCATGTCTCCTACGACATTCGTGCTGAATAAGCGGTCTCGTATCATCGCAACGCATTTTTCCAGCTGTTTTTCGTGCGGCACGCCACGACAACAGTATGGCAACGACGCACGCCCGTGTTGTTTGGTGGCAACGTGACGGTGTTTCGAAAGTGCAGGCTCGTAACGGACGTGCGAGTCCTGTGTTCGTGCATGCACGATAATTCTCACTCAGGTCTTGGGGCGGCTCAACTAGCCCCAGCGCAACGGCATACACATTTTTGACAAGAGCAAGTGTTGTAGCATTTTCCCCAGAGAACGATGCGTCGGGACGCCCACTGATTGCAAAGTTGGGTGTAAAGATACAAACCTAATGTTGGCACTAGTATTGATGGGTCATAAACCGTTCTTACGCTCGTAGCAAGATGTGAATAATCACCTAGCGTTGAGTAAAGGGAATACGGCAATTTATCCAGGAGCCGCGCGAGGGAACTATCGACCTTCCAATGCCATGAACAGTCTGAAAGACGGCTATGACAGGTAATAATAACTGCGAATCACGTCTATGGTGTCAGGCAACGAAGTAGAAGTAACGCCTGTACTCACTGGGGTCATCGTGAATAACTTCCCAAAGACGTCGCAAATGCGAAAACATCGTTAACAAGGGTTCTTCCGGTCCGTAGTCTTTTACGAGACAAACCTAATAACGATAACCTCCCTTAAAGTGTCGACGAACGCGACAGATTTTGCAATCTTAGCACGTTGTACTTCAGTCATCCACTTTTTGATGCTAGTGGCCAACTCAGCCTTCTACGAGTGGTGGAATATTCGGGCTCCATTACTGACCGGATAAGGCGTTATTCATCCCTTTCGGAGCCTGGTACAGCGCTGTGGCGAGGGCATCCGGACCGAGCCTAGCAATGTCTTGGCAACATTCACCGTAGGGGTATGTGAAGATCATAAATCCCCGCGACGACTGCGATGTTGTCAGGAAAGAAGTAAAGACACCGTGAGTGAAAGGCCAGATGCACTAGCGTTCCTAGATCAACGAAGAATGCGACTTTGGAATGGTCCTGCAATAGCTCTGGGACGTGGTTGCCGCCTGTCGGATGACCAGAGTTCCTGTTTTCAGTGACAGGTTGGACGGGTACAGCATTGAGTTCATGTATACACTCCACTTCTTCTCGTATCGCTCGCTGGACAATATAAACGATCAACGTGATGGCAAGAGCATCGTGAACTCGGGACGGTGCACAGTGGGGCTTTAGCGAAATTGAATCTAACCGAAGCGTAAATATCGACCAAGAGACGAATGAGGGTAGCCACGGCGTTCACAACTGACCTGATGAAGCCCTAAATGATGCTATATCTTGTCGCACTTGCTACTGCCGTGCCATTAGTGCTTAGCAAGGTTCGTGGTCGACGAATGTCCCAAGGATACTGTAGTAGGTACTATCACGAGTAAATGCTCTTCCAACCGCGTGCTTCAGCATCGTTTAATCCATTTCAAGCATCATGTACGGCGTCGTGTGCTCACCATTATCCTCCACTACCATCCCTTGCGAGAACGTAACACTACGAAATTCTCGAAAAACGGTCCATAATTGTCCTATTCCACGCTATTTCGCGTGTCGACACTAGGGAAGCAAGTCAACAGAGAGGATAACAGGCGGCAAAACAATCCGTCAGCCTGTTTCGGTCGCGAAAGCCATGGGATCGTGAAGGGAACCTAGGTGTTGTCCCGGTAGCGAATGTATTGACACCGACATGTTTTGTGTCGATAAAGTACGAGATGGTTAGCTTAGCAGCGTAAACGAAACCGATGAAGTCCTAGTTTTCATGTTGTACCCGGGTGTGAGAAGGATCTGCATTCCGTATCAACGGTGTACAGGCTTATATAAGCGGGAAATAGATACATGGAAGATAGAAATAGCCGAATTCTTGGCCTGATTCGGAAAAATATTACGTAGCAGAAAGAACCGAAAAAAAAGTACATAGGGTAGCACTTGGCATGGAGAAAAACATTAATCGGTGCGGAAAAAGAAAGACGCCTCTAGCCAGTTTTTGTCTTGAGATTTCTCCAGAGCGTCGTGAAGAGAACCCCCCCAATACCGACGAACGCTATTTCTAGCCCTACGAAATTTTGCATTCCAACTGCGACACCCGATCCACCCCAGATAGCCCCAGTTATTCGGCCAACATAATTGGAGTATTGTATTGCCATAGAAGCCCGCCTATTCCACTCGGAAGGGAGCTGCTTGCTTAGTAGACTGAGCGTCACAGTCGTGGCGAGATTGAAACCGAGAGCGACAAGCCACCAACACGCAAACAGCGAACCGTACACCACTTTGTTAGTGGCGAGGAGGGAAACGAAGATCAAAAGCCCACACAGACCCAGGCCTGTCCCGAATGCAAGTATATGCCGATCCTGAATATGACGCGCGGACAGCATACTCGCAAGGATGAATGGGAACGCAGTGACTCCGCCTAGTGCTATGAAATTCCCTGCTGAAAAGGGGGACCAGTTGAGGGTAGAAGTCGCGGCACCGAAGACAGGGAGGTTAGCCTCCCAGGACCCGAGGATAAAGAAGCATAGCATGGAGAACCAACACATGCAGATAATGACGCCCCACTGTGGGTATGTGATATGGGATAACCGGGGGGCGAACGAGTCTAGATCTGATGGCGATGGAGAGTGGGTAGTCTGGGCAGGAGGTGGAAGCACAACAGAGTCTCCGATTTGCATCTTTTCCTCCTCGAAGGAAGGAGTGAGACTTGTTATTTTGCAGATCTTCGAGCCTATTTCCATTGTGGGTACGTCTTCAAAGTATCTGGCTATAATCAACCAAAAGATCAAGTAGCAGCAAGCCATGAGCCAACCAGGGCTGGTGTATCCATTGAAGATCGCGCTCTGGAACCCGACATTGTACAACAACCCCCCGAGGAACGGACCAAGGGTCATTCCCAGAGCTTGTCCAATCACTAACCAGCTGCAAAGCGTCGTCCGACGGCGAATTCCGACAATCAAAGGTTCCGTGCAATAGCGTTTGCAGTACATGAGACACGAGAATGTGACACCGGTCAAACATCGTCCGATGAGGATCAGGTACAGGAAGTTGGCACGATATGCAATTGCATATGCGACATTCCCCACAATGCCAGCGAAGCATCCTATATGCAATGCCGTGGTGTATCGTCCTATACATGGATCAATGTTAACATTTTTTTCGGCTATGAAATAAAGGGGGATGTGATCTACCTTTGTCATATCTCGTCATTGGAATGAGTGCGATGCCGCTGAACAAGGAGGGTATGCCGATAACAACGCCGGAAAATGTTGCATTCCCGCCCAGGTATTCCGCGTATTTACTTGAGGAAGAGATGAGGATGAAGAAGGAGAGCTTTCGCCAGGTAAGTGTTATGCCACGGAGCCATGAACTGGTATGGCGTGACTGCGTACCTGCAGTAATATGTTGTAAGTGATTACGATGACCAAGGAAGTCATCTTGGGGAGCTTGAATTCTTCTCCATCCAGCTTGGAGTCACCGGGAGCGTTCTTCCCGAGAAAACCAGCACACATAAGAAGTTGTCGCAGCATATCCTGGTGAAGCTAAGACTTCTCTGGTCAATCTGAACATGAATGTGTTGACCAAGTGGGCTCAAGGTAGTTGGAACTCACCTCGACGAAGGCGAAGCACGAAGAACCGGAATCCTGCAAACTATATAACTGCAAGTACCTTTCCGAGCACCCACGACGAGTCCGGAATTTACCCATTCGGTCATGCAAATGTTTCAACCAGTGCCACCTCACATGCCATGTTCAATGACGTAACGATCATCGCTATTCCCATGCTTTTTATACTAGATGGACCTTCGACGGGCTTCGGGGATGGCTGGTGAAACGCAGTCAAACTTCGTTGCTCGGTAACAAAATGGCGTTTACTGGTTTCCTCGGCTGCTGGCTCGCTGATGCTGGAATGAGGCAACTTGAAGGCATAAGGCCTTCAAAAGATTGCGAGAGGATGACCTGACAGCTGTACTTAAGGAGGTTCGATATTACCGTGGGGACCATGCATCGAGAATGTTAAAAACCTCTTCTGATTCGAATTTTTGGTCTGGTTGGGGAGACTAGCAGAGAAAACCCACAGAAAACCAGACTTTGTTTGGCAGCTCAGGTAAGTTGTACGGCGACTCGTTCTTGACACTGGCTTGATCGTCTCGAGCTAATGTCACCCATTGTACCACATCATCACCACGTGGACTATGTAATGTTCCTCTGTCCGACTTGTCGGTTGCGTCTTCACGCGTGACTCATGTTGCCTCCAGGGTAATCCAGCTCATTCTGGACATTTAAGCTTGGCACTATCGTGTTACTGCTCAGCTCAGTTGGTGCTGCGACCAGACTACTTTACCAGTCGCAGTCCCGTCTTCATGCATGGTAGGAGTCGGGCAGGCTAGCGGCTACTGAGTCTGTGTGTCCTTCGGGATTGTGGCACCGTGGTGTTCGTCTAATCACTCTGGCAATCTTTCATACCCCTACCCCTTTTCTAACCTCCTGGGCCATGTGAGCCAAGCCCGGCCGGTAGTAAGGGCCTGGCCAGAGGTTTGACTGGGCCAAGGCCTAATCGAGCCAGGGCTTTCTGGCCTTGCAAGACCTGTAACAGGTACCACTACATCCCACCAACTGAAACTTGAAATACCTGTAGGTGTTGCTGCAGTGGCTATAGCAAATCATAAATCCTAGTCTCTTTTACCACACAGGATGTTGTCACGCTGTTGTGCTCATGACAATCGCATCCATACTACCCCACGACGCTGCCGCATTGAATAAAGCAATGTCAACGCAGCATCACTCCACAAGATGGTATGAATTTCTTTTTTTCATGGTGTTTAATAACCCAAAGGTGCGCAGTATTGAGTTGTTTGACAGGTTGTGGGCTGTTGTGGGCGCCGGTGAGATAACCGTCGCCAAGCTCAGCATCGCCTGCTGGAGCGAGGCGTGAACCTGCCACCGAGCAAAGATGCTCATATCGCAAGGAATTGTCCTACAATCGTGCTCACAAATGAGTATCGATCTACGGATCAATGGTTGGCACCACCATCCCCTTCTCTGGGTTCAGAGACAGCCATTTACTGCGTCGTTTCCTACTCGCGAGGTTGATCATCGCTGATGCGCTCGTATGGACCGCCATGAAGTAGGACCGAGGCATGTCAGGATGTCTCCAGGTGTCTCCTCGTCACAGTTCTCCGACTGCCGATTTGACTGCAAGACATCCCACGTTCCTGTTCATGTCGCTCCGATTCAGGCCAGTGAATTCAAGCCTCCTCACACGTAAGCGCCTATCAAACGGCGCCATGTTGGTGGTACAGTATAGTGTCAATCACGATGACAAGGTTAGTTCCGGCACTGCATCTGCCAAACAACCATATTTTGCGGTCCTTTGCGGTGATTCCGTTGAAATGACACATCCATGTACGATAAGAACTCTATCTTTTGAAAGAATCTGTGTCACGCTTTCCAATCAGAACTGTCCTTTGACCAGATGGAGGATAGTGAAAGATGACACATTCTTTGATGTGGGACTTCGTATGCATGCGTTATCGTGTCAGTTTTATGAATTCACCCATAGGAGCGCAGAAGCCGGACTTAGGACGCGGAAATATTCTTGCCTCCGACTATGCTCACTCGGTTCACACTTTGTTCACACTACTGAATATTATCTGTTTTCAAACCTCGACTTGATAGCTACACGGGTGATTCCTTGCTTGCTGTGGGGACGACGACGACGGCTACCGAACTTCAGACTTTTACATATTTGCATTTCCCCGGAATGGTACAACTTACGCTATCGGGCCGCATGTAGTATACATATGTAACTTTGGCTCACTTTCATCGATCTCCGCTTTATGTACTGCTCAAACGAGGGCGATAGGGAGTAGCCTGATGGGAGAATATATCATCGAAAGAACCGAGAAGAAACTTCTCCAGGGTAGGGCTGGAAAGCTACCTGGTATGGATAAAACATTAATCTGCACGGGAAAAACGAAATGATGCATCTAGCCAGTTTTTGTCTTGAGATTTCTCCAGAGTGTCATGAAAGAAACCCCCCCAATGCCGACGAGTCCTATCTCTAGCCCTACGAAGTTTACCATTCCAATAGTGACACCCGACGCGCCCCGAACAGCCCCAGTTAGTCGGCCGACATGATTGGAGTATTGAATTGCCATTGAAACCGAGGGCAATAGGCCACCAGCAAGCAAATAGCGCACCATATACCACTTTGTTAGTAGCGAGGAGTGAAAGAAGATCAGAAGCATAGCATGGAGAACTAACACATGCAGATAATAAGCCCCACTGTGGGTGTGTGATATGGGATAACTGGGTAGCAAACGAGTCTTCTGGGGGCGATGGCGAGCGGGTAGTCTGGGCAGAAGATGGAAGCGGTGTGAAGCCTCCGATTTGCTTCCTGTCATCGACGGAAGGTGGCAGCCTAGAAGTTGTTATCTCGTGAAGCTTCGAGCTCATTTCCATTGTGGGTACGTCTTCGAAATATCTGGCTATAATCAACCAAAATATCAAGTAACAGCAAGCCATGAGCCAACCAGGGCTGGTGTATCCATTGAAGATCGCGCTCTGGAACCCGACATTGTACAACACCCCCCGAGGAACGGACCAAGGGTCACTCCCAGAGCTTGTCCAATCACTGACCAGCTGCAAAGCGTCGTCTCCGACAATCAAAGGATCCGTGCAGTAGCGTTTGCAGTACATGAGACCCAAAAATGAGATACCGGTCAAACATCGTCCGATGAAGATCAAGTGCAGGAAGTTGGCACGATATGCAATTGCATATGCGACGTACCCCAGAATGCTGGCGAAACGTCCTATATGCAATGCCGTGGTGTACCGTCCTACCCATGGACCAATGTTAACATTGAATTTCGGCTATAAAAAAAAGGATGTAGTCTACCTTTGTCATATCTTGTCATTGGAATGAGTATAATACCGCTAAACAAGGAGGGTATCCTGATAACGACGCCAGACTCGGTTGCGCTTCCATCCACGTATTCTGCATATTCACTGGAAGAGATAAAGATAAAAAACGAGAGCTTTTGCCGCGCAAGTGTCATGCTATGGAGCTCATGGCGTAAGTGCACATCTGCAAGCATGATGTTGTGGGCGATTACGATGGCCAAGGAAGCCAGCTTGGGGAGCTTGAACTCTTCCCCATCCAGCTCGTTGGAGTCACCAAGAATGTTCCTCCTGAGTAAAGTAGCACGCACAGGACGCTGTCGAAGCATACCCTCCGTGTGGCTAAGACTGTGGAAAACGCGTCTTTGATCAGTCTAAACATGAATGGGTTGACCAAGTGGGCTCAAGGAAGTTCGTACTCACCACAAAGAGAATGAAGAGGTACAAATAACTGGCAGAGTGGGCCTCCACACTATTTTTTAGCACATCGTGTATGTTGAAACACTGTAACGCTGGGCCACGCGTTGCTGCCATATGAACTCAACTGTTGATCTATGGGACCCAGGCAGCTGTCTACACTTGATCGAAGTCGAGGTAAGATTCTTTTAAGTTCTTGGAAACTTGCTCATGAAAACACCGAGACAAGCGGGCGAACAGAACTGGACCACGCTGTGAACAATATTAATGGACGACTATGACGTACGAGTACAATCTCGCTAACCGCGTTGCGCTAGAATTACAGTACCGTTTGGCACTCATTGAAAGCAAATATCCCAATACCGCGACCGGCTTGACAACTCCAGGGTCCGGTCATTTCTTCAGGACACCCAAAACTGTGTCAAGTATCCTGGAAGTGGAGGCAGTTGGATGCGTGTTCTTTGCTCTCACAAGGAAGCAGGCAAAATTAGCCGACTCCGCTAGAACCTCAGAAGGGCTGGCAAGGGCTGGCAGATTCGTCATAGGGTTGCCGCCCTGGCACACCACGCCTCAGCTGCCAGGCTGGGTGGTGATGATGTCTAACACCATAGGTATAGCTAGTCCACTAGCTTCAACGCTCCAGATTCCGTTTTGTCCAACGTTTAGACCAGTCTCAGATGCTGGTGACCACGTTTCGTCTGCTTCGCCACGTATACAAGAATCACGGTGTCGCCTTGAGGCGTTCATATGCGCCTTGTCCATGCGTTGGCGCCAGAATGTTCACACGACCCCCTCTCACATATAAGGTGGGTGCAAAACGGAGCAAAGCTAGAGTCCCTACCATCATATAGCAGGATAACTTACCAATGGCACTTCTACCCACCTCCGACCTCAATGACCCCAATACTTTCCCTACATTCTTCAATCTACCCGACGAGTACGATATAAACGATGCGTACTTCTCATCCACAAAACCGCGAAAGCATTGGTGTTTCCTCGGCCAGGTGGTCAGCAGTGGTGTTTTTGTGCGCCTCATGCTGGAAGTGGAGGACAAGGAAGGGCACAAAATGCTGGTTGCATTCCACACCACCGATCGTGGCGCCTCGTATCAAGCAATCTGTACTCCTGGGAGTACCATCGCGGTGCTTTATGCCACACAACACGCTTTTGCGTTTAGCCCGCCTGGTTTGAGACTAGAAGATGGTGTACAGATAAAGGTGTTCCCTCACACGCTAAAAGCAATGCTCAAAACGAGCAAAGCAATTTTCGAGGGGAACAGCGCTGCGAAGTGCGAGGTTTGTGGGAAGGCGGACGAGAACATGCGAGAGAAATGTGCACGATGCAAGGCTGTACGGTATTGTTCCAAGGCGAGTCTTTGTCGATCCAATATCATAGCCGATCATATGGGTGACAATGCTACCTCAGACATGCCAGATAAACGGATGGGCGACGCATGTGGAGAAATGTGCCATTTTCCGTGACGTACAGTGGTTTGCAACCAGGAACTGGGAGACCAGCACCGAACCCCACACGTTCCTTGCTGAAGCTGAACAGGCCCCTTGGCGTGGATTAGGATGGATTAGCGCGTTGATTATAGCCTCGCTGTCTTACAGATTTCTCATGTGACGGTTCTTTGTGGAGATGTGAGTTCACACATCATGTATCATCTGCATATTCAGTGTCTCCCGGTCAAAGTGATTTTAATTGTGTATAGTAGAAGCATTTTCTCAAGCAAATACATTGCGATTATCATAGAATTTAGCCTGTAGATCGCCTGTAGATTTAAGTTAGCACTGAACCTCAAGGTCAATTTTCAGTTTGGATTATAGATATCGCCGTCAGTCAATTTTTCCTCTGTCACTCCTTCCATGGCTTTTTGGGGCACAACTTCCACGAACCTCAGCAACCAGTTACTCTTCGTCCTGGCCCCCGGGCCCCGAAGGATGAAGACAGTTGTCATCATTCCTACGCCCTTGTTCGAATTGACGTCTCCAGTTCGATGGTCGCTGTTTACAGTTTCACTGACAGTCATCTGGACGACTCGACGATCACGCACACGCTCAAGGCTTGGCGGTACATACTTTCAAGTTGCCTTGCCAAGTTCAGAACACGCCGTGGTTGAACGGCGGTTTGTTGAATTTGAACTATGATCTTTTGGTGACGAGTACACACAGGAATTGGGCCGCCATTCTTAGTGTTTCGCCGAACAATGCGGACACGATAATCCGAAGATTACGATGGGATGGTCTCGGTCATAGACGAACGCTTTAAGATTACCAGTAAAGCCACTAATAGTCTCTAGAAGCCTGGAGCTGCGTTTTTTTTTCCGCTCCTACACGTGCAACACTCGGGCTCAATCTCGGGTGCAAGACGACGCTTTCGGTTTTCTACCATGGTTTTCATCCGAGGACTACGACGAGTTCGGTCACTTGATTGGGGCGGACCTGGACTCTGAGGATGAAGAGGAGGAGATGGAGATGGACTTTGGTGATCCGCGCCATGAAGCTGCGTCTACCCTCGAAGGCTACTATGAAGAGGAGCCAATACAAACAGAGGAAGCAGGCGCGCTCGTGGAGGTGGGGGGTAAGTAAATGGAGATATCCCACGTCGACTTTGGCTGTCATTCTACACGAAGACAAGCAACTTAACTAGAATGTGTACTATCCTTCCGCTGAAGAAGTGTATGCCCCGGGCGTGGAGTCCCTTATCTAGGAAAGAAGATGCGCAACCACTTTCGAAACCAATCATCTCACCCCATCAAAGACTCAAAGTACAGAAATGGACGGTAGAAGAGCAAGATATACCCCAAACGCGCTTCAACAAGGGTGCGTCACGTGTTCAAGTTCTTGGGTCCCTTTGTTATGTTATCACATTAGGTTCCTCAATAATGATACCTCTCCCTGAGAGAGATGTCGCGATAGTTGGGACATCACGGGAAGGCAGTCCTATGGATATGTTGGTATTCGAAACGGAAAAACCAGTATGGGACATGGGTAACCCGGTCTGTGAATCAGTTTCATCAAGTATAGCTTACGCTTCGATACACAGGGCGTCCTGATAACCGCGCGAGCAAGATACTTCGATCTCAGCTAGTGGGTGGCAAATCACATTTGGTACACTTCACCGATACACCTGGCCGCGTCAACGATGCAATTAATCGATTGCATCTTGCTGGTGGTTGACGTTGTTAAAGGGGTCTGTCTCACACGGTCGCAGCTGCTATTCCCAATCGAATGTCTGACTGTATGATGGTCACGGTCTCCCGATGACGACCTAGCTTGTCGCGCGGACGCACGAGATTCGGGCAGTCGAGATGTGTACATACCGTCCGACAACTTGGCGTGGGCATCGAGCGAGCTCAAGGGCGCGCTTGCGAAAGACAGGTAGTCGGACTTGGCGAGTACAATGGATGTGCAGTTAGATGCGGAGCAGTATTATGGGCTCGATGGCAGTTGATATGACGATTGCGGAGACGGCAGAGGTGTTTGTTGGCAATGGCGTACACGTATTGGCGTCGTGCGTTCACCATATTCACCCCCCCTCACTGGCACCCTCTAACTCTCCAGTTTTCGAGTCTATCGTCCGGGAATGTATGCATTCAGCGATCGTTTCTTTACTCATATATCTTATTCCCCGCGCGCGATCGAGTGTTCGCCATGTACAGTGCAAGCAATACATATACCCCCCCTTTTTTGAACATACGACACGGACAGTACACCAATGCAAGAAAAGAAAAGAGAGCAGACCAGGAAATCCAACCCCGCGTCTCGCACCTCTCTCTCCTTGCTTAATTTGCATGGCCTCGCTATGGCTGATACCCCACACCTCAACCCCCGACATACTCAAACGATGTTGACGCGTCTTCCTAATCTTTGCCACATAAAAGGGAATTCTCGAATGTCGTGGAAATTAACACCAATCAGAAGCAAGCAATATCGGATGTCGGTGGACGAGTGCTGGTAGCAGTATCGGACGAGTGAGCCATCATTGTACCAGAGAAGTGAAATAGGGAAGTGATTTAAATGGCTAGGAAGGCAAGTTTGGAAGAGGACCAGGGTGTACATACCTGCCCTGGGAATCTATGTTATATTCCATATTCCATATCCCTATCATATCAAAAAGTGAAAACAGCATTCTGAAGGGGTTCAGAATGTTCTGGAGAGGGAAGAAGTAATGCAAATAAAGAGGATGTGTGCTTGATAGGTCCCAACACCATACTGAAGCATTCCAACCACCAGAACAGGTTTCCAGGGCCAAAAGAGGAGGTAGGAGGAGAATATGGAGTAATACCACAAGGCTTTATCCTAGCCACTTGGGCTTTTTGTATGTTGTAGATATACATGAAGGGTAGCTGGGCATATATTATTCAAGTCCATATCCTAGATATATCAAAAATGCGAATATGGTTTTTGGTTTTGTCTCCTATATTGATATTTGCCCTATTGGGCTGTTCAGGAACTCATGTAAGTGGTGGGAATAGTCTAGTATGGTATATATACTATATATCTACACTCTGGCCATGTGGAATACAGGGGGGGCTAGGAAAAAATGGGAGAATATATCAAAACATATAATCTAATATGGAAATACAGTGGGCAACAAAAACGTTGCAATGCCTAACCCCAAACCGGGGTGCGCAGCGCCCCGCAATCACATGTGGGAATTTCACTTTG
>QFEM01009564.1:0-10342 GCA_003316205.1 Boletus bicolor
GAGGTAGTATGAAGGGAAAAGTATGGTAATGATCGCAGGAGCCATTGCTGAGTGGCGACTCCATACCATAAGAAAGGGTGCCACTCCGGAGTTGTAAGTCCTAACTCTGGAGTGGGTCATACGTCTGTATGGTCCCTTTGGAGGACCAGACCACCGGAACTCCTTCCGGAGTAAGTAGTATTTTATCACCCACGGTTTTACCCGTTCCGTGTTGTTACGCACCTGGCCCGTGCACACTCCACAAACATATATAAACCCTTCCTTTCTACCTATGATTCCCTCGCTTAGACCTCCTTTGAGATACCTTGAGTACCCCTCTTGTACCTCGTCTATACTAGGCAATCTATATGCCTATTCCTCCGTGGAACTCTCTAAGTCTCCAGCCTTCTTTTGATTGGCTTCTCCTTGTTATTCCTTCATGAAGGAACCCTTGTTGACCTATGTATGAGCTCTAGCTCTAGTCAAACCCTTGTCGGCCTATGAGCACTCGCTCTAGCTGAATCCTTGTCACTTCGTCCTGTGCATAAGGAAGACCTTAGTGTGCACCACTTTGACTGCCATTCGGAATCCTTTAGGCAGTACTGCGTTGTTGCTCCCCAAGTGACTCCTTGTCAGTGAAGGCTTTATGACTACCCCTCTTCTGAGCCATCGTAACAAAAGGTCTAAACTCTTCTGTAAAGGCTACCACTGCATAAGCCTTCCACCATTCCATCCTGCACTGACCCTTGCTGGGAACTTCCCCGATCCCAACCTACCCCAGGAGAGACCTCTGAAGAAGAAGACCCTTGGACTTCCATCTCCAGAGACTTCGACGACCAAGAACCCAATGTTCAACTGGACCTTACCCAGGAGATCCTAACCGGAGATAGTGACGCTAATTGGCACACCCGATCCCTTGCTTATCATCTTTCTTCCTCACTAACTATACCAGTTACTGCTTCCTTCTCCACGTTGTCTAGTACCCCCACCCAGAGAAGAACTTCCCGCTCACCTGTCCTCACCCCTTCTTCTTCACCCACCATGTCCTCCTGACCCACTGAGCTCCATCTCGGCGCCCCTGACACCTTTGATGGATCCTACGAGCAGGCTCTCCCCTGGCTTGCCACTGTCATCTTCTACCTCACCATGAATGATGCTGTGTACAACATGGAACCCAAACAAGTCACCTTCGCCCTGTCTTATATGACTAAGGGAACTGCTGCCACCTGGGCTGCAACCTACTGCCAAGGAACCATCGATGTCCAAGGCAATGTCACCATCGGAAAGTGGTGTGACTTTGTCACCTCTTTCAAGGCTGTGTTTGAACACCATGACACAGTCAACAACGCTGTTGCCTGGCTCTCCACCAAGCGCATTACTACCAAGAACAGTGCTTACTCCTCACCACTCTCCTCTTATGTTGCCGAGTTCAAAAACAAGGTAGCCACCTCTATGGTTTCTGACCAAAATGTCCTCATTGGCTACTTCACTGCTAGACTCCCCCCCATCCTCATGCACAAGATTATGTCCATGGAAAACGTCCCCACCACTATTGATAAGTGGTACAAGAAGGCCATCCATTTCCAGACCCAATGGGAGCATGCTGCTGAGATATTGTGCCGCTACAGTATGTCAAACCCTCTACTCAGGGTCACCAGTCCTTCTCTCCTAGAACCACTACCCCTGCCAAAGACCCCAATGCCATGGATGTAGATGTGATCCAAGTTCCCAAACTCACCCCTGAGGAATGAAAGTGATGTGTAAAGAAGAAACTTTGTTTCAGATGCTGTAAACCCAGCCACTCCTCCACCACATGTTCTGCTTTCACAGGAAACAAACCCACTGTCAAGGTGGTTCAAGAAGTTGAAGAAGACGTCCTGTGTCTAGTTGAGATAGATGATGATGATGAAGATGTACGCCCCACCATACAAAAGATAGGCTTCAAGAAAGTGGATTTTTGAAACAGGGAACTTCTTTGACACAAGTCTCCCCTTCTCCAGTTTGTGCTTCTGTACTTGTACAATCTGCTACTAAAGCAATGCAAATTCCTGTCCAAGTCATCGTACCTTCACACACTCTGAAAGCCATTGACATCCGCGCTCTCATTGACAGCAGTGCAGACATCTCCTGCATCAACTGGGACTTTGTCTGAAAACACTGTCTCCCCACTAAGAAACTCAACCACCCGTTCCATGCTTGAAATGCTGACGACTCCTATAACAAGAAAGGAGATGTCCGATACTCCTGTGAACTATTCCTCAATATTGAAGGAATAGCCCGCCATGTTACCTTTATGGTAATGTCGCTTGGATGCGACAACATCCTCCTCGGACTTCCTTGGTGAAAGGAGGTTAACCCCACTATCAACTGGGCCCAAAAAACCCTCTCTATCTCCAAAACCCTTGACCAATCCAAGGAACTCTATGCCCTCCATGCCACTGACTACGAGCAACATTCGGCCAAGTTCTGGAAACCCCCTCCACGAACCCCGCGGCATATTCATGTTGACTCCGTCATAGACTCCCAACTATTTGACTATAATGAGTGGAAAGACCCTGACATGGTCTGTCTGAATGATCAGACTGTACGGGTAATGTTCCGAACCATCAGATTCAGATCCTGCTTTGCTCTACTTGGCTCCTCCTACATCAAACGCCTCACCCAAGCTACAGAACTTGCTATGGCCGCAGAGAAAGAGAAACCTAAGCCAGTATTGCCTCTGGAATACGCCAAATTTGCTTCCGTCTTCTCCAAGGAAGCCACGAACCACATACCTCCCTCTCGACCCTACGACCACAAGATCAACCTCAAGGATATCTTCACTCCGAAGATCAGAAAGGTATACCCTCTCTCCCCCGATGAATAGGAAGCAACAGAGGCTTTCCTGAAGGAGAATCTCAGCTGCGGAAAGATCTGTCCGTCCAAATCCCCCCAAGCCTCACCTTTCTTCTTCATCAAGAAAAAGGATGAAGGACTCTGTTCCTGCCAAGACTATTGCTATGTCAACAAACATACCGTCCATGATGCCTACCCCTTACCTCTGATCTCTGACCTCATCAACAAACTCCAAGACACCAAGATCTTCACCAAATTTGATGTTTGGTGGGGATACAACAATGTCCGAATCAAAGACAGACACCAATGGAAGGCTGCCTTTGTCATCCATAAGGGGCTTTTCAAACCTACAGTCATGTTCTTCGGTCTCTGTAACTCCCCCACTACATTCCAGCGATTCATGAACAATTCTTTCAGGGATATGATTGCTGAAGGATGGCTTGTCATCTACATGGATGACCTCCTTATCGCTTCTCCTGACGCTAAGACCCATGAGGAACGTGCTAAACGTGTTCTCCAGCACACAGCTGAGCTAGACTTGCACCTCAAACTTGTGAAATGCAAGTTCACCACTGACAAAGTGGAATATCTCAGAATGATCATTAAACCTGGTCAACTCGCCATGGACCCCATCAAACTTGATGGAATTGCCTCCTGGCCAACCCCTGCTTCTGTTATAACTTCCTCCTTTTTCCTCTCTTTTTCCGCATCACATGACTTCTCCCATGATCACGTGACCACTTACACTCCTTCATCAGATGATTCTACCTTCCTGATCACGTGACCTTCCACTCTTCCCCTCATGTGATACATCATCTGATCTTATCTTCCTTCTCTTATCACCACAGACCATGACATCATTGGTCTAGACTTTGGTCTGGTCCTCCTTATCTCCTATCCCTTATCTCTGATGTCATACCTCACACATCAGACGCAGTATTCATCTCCGCTTCCTTCTTTTTATTTCTGTTTACCCCTATCCATTTATATCTGTTTATTCCCATGACTGGCTTCTATTCCCTCGGCATTCCCATGCATGTCATACCCTACCCCTTTTCCCCTATACCCCTGTATACTTTCCCATGTACTAGTGTTCCAGTATATATATGGCCCTTGGACACTAGAATTGCTAGTTTGATTCTAGTTGTCTTTGGGACCTACTCTGCGGACTACCTCCCTGGTTTGACGCTGCTAGTCTCTGCTCACCTCTTTCCATTGTTTTATTCGTCAGAGTCATCTCCCATTGTTGGGTCATCAGATCCTGGTATGGACTAAGCATTATAATATGAACATTTTCAAACATTTTCGGACTTCAACTTTTCTTTCTTCCAGTCATGTGATCTGTGCACATGACCGTGGGAACTAGCACATGACTAGGTCTAGAACCTATGACGTCATACCTCATGGTACCCACGCCCTTTTAATTTCCGCTCTTCTCACACAGCCCCCTTAATATCCGCTTCTTCCGTTCCCGTGCCTGGCTTCTCCTATTAGTCTATTTATGGTAGTTCCTCTCACGCATAGCATGGTCTGTGCGCGCGCCTGTAACATATATAAGGTAGACACTTGCGACTGGAATCCCCAGTCTAATCCACTTCGTTGTTTGCTTCACTGGTCATTGCCTTGGGAACTTGTTCTCCATTGTAGGCCTGCATCAACTGGATCCGGACTACCCCTTCATCCTCTTCTCATTATTTGCCAGGACCAGTGTAGCCTGAAAGACTTTCAAGCCTTGTGGTGTTTCTGTTGTTCGCGATAAGATCATAACACTTGGATTAGACTGTCATACACAACGCTCGGACCCTAGAGCTAAAGGGAACTATCGGGATTTGCGCATACCTGCCCCAAGGTCTCTACAAAATTAATTAGAGACTCTGCGCTGCTCGCTGGAGCTTTCTGTGACTTTTTCTTTCTCTACACCCGTGCCTTTAGGGTGTGCCTTGAGTGGCAAGCTTTTGTCGTGTTAGTCTAGAAAATTCGAAGTCCCTCCTTGAGGTGATAGCATGTATGGGTCGAGCCACATTTGCATAGGACGACATCGGATCACAGCCGTCATGCTGCCGGTGGCTGAGTCATTACCATAACAGTAGTCAGTATACGTAACAAGGGTCTCTGTGGTCACCCTTGGAATTGCCGAAGAAGAAGGCGTTACTATCTCCGATCACTTCCCTATCATCTCCGACCTCACCCCTGTAGTCTCCCCAGAGCGTGGTTGAAACAGTCTGTGCAGTAAGGAGGTGAAAGAAGACACTCTGGATCCCAACGACCATCCACCGGTCGACTTCATTCAAGACTGAAATATCCGTCTCGATAATCTCGTCCTTGCTCCCCTCCCCCGTACCCACACTCGAAAAGTTTACCAGTGCCGCCTAGATCGACAGTGCCAAGCACATCACCTTCCCCTCTTCGACTTCAAGAACCACCATCACTTCTACGACTTCCTTTGCCCCTACCTCCGCCCTAAAGCCGTACTCCGCTCCGTAATCAAATATGGCAGAAGTGGATCTCGACGATCTCGTAAGACGCATCGCCACTCTAAACCTCGAGTCTGAAAAGAACAATGTCACTAAAAAGATTGCTGACCCTGAGAAATGGGACGGTGATAGAGGAACGTGGCGTCTTTGGTGGGTTAAGTTGCACTTGTGGGTAGACGCGCAAAAATGGCGATCTGACAAACTCCGAGCTGTTGCTGTGCTCTCCCGTTTTGAGAAGAAGGCTGAGGGCTTTGCCCAAATCACCCTTGAGAGGTATCTCAATCGGGAAGAAGAGAATATGCACGATGAGCATGGTACCGTAACCGGCAAGCGAGGCAACTTGGCTTGGCCCTCATGGGGAGTTCTCCAAGACGAGATCAAACTTTATTTCCGCATTGACATTCTCTGTCACGAGTCCCTGTGGAAATTAGAAGGCCTGAGACAGAACGGGCACCCTATCAACCTCTTCCTGCAAAGGTTCAAGGTTCTAAAGAGAGAAGCGGACATAGAGGATTACCACACAGTAACTCTTTTAAAGAAGGCAGTTGATTACCGCATTTATGAAAGGGCTCGGCTTAATCGGCCGACAGGAGATCTCGACTATGATGACCTCACTAATGTCTACTGAGCAATCGGAAGGGCGTATGAGCAGATTGCAATCGAGCGAGGTCCCCCAGCTAATGCCCACTTCGTCCCCCGCTCCCAAACCTGTTACCCTGCACCTTCTAATCCTCCTCCTTCCTGTCCACAATTTACCCAGTATGGAACTCAACTGGGCCGAGGGGCCCCTATGGAGATCGGTGTTCAGCAGGCTGTACCACCTTCTCGCCCAGACATGAGGACTTGCTTCCTCTGTGGTAAACTGGGTCATATCAAACCAGACTGCCCCTCTAACCCCAATCGTCGTCCAGCCCGCACGCCTCAGCAGAGGCAACAATTTGTTTGAGATTACAATTCTGGACAATACGTCTTCGCACCTCAGCAAGATGTATATTCTCAGGCCCAGGTGGCCTCACATTATCCCAGACGACCCCTTCCAACTCCACTGGCCTCAGCAGCCGTAGTTACAAATGCCGATCACAGATCCTATATCTCGGAGGAAGCTGAAGCTTTCTATCGGGACAAGTTTGAGGCTGAGGCCAAGCACCACGCGGCCGAGGCTTTAAAAGGCAACAGCACGTGAATGATGAGGGTGTTCATGTGCCTGAACAATTTTCTTCTTCTTCTCTTTCTTCTTGTTCTGATTCCAATTTCCCTATTTCTGATTTGTCTTCTGTACTATGTAGTTTATCTTGTTCCTCCATAAGGGCGTCTCAATTGAGCGCGGCACCGGAGTTTAATAATAGTGTGCTTAATTCCCTGACAAAACAACAAAAAATATTGTCTATTTATAAACCCCTCAAGGTCACAATGCATTGCACAACGACATTGTCATTTGGCGGAGAGTTCTCGCTTGAGACTGTTGTAAGGTGCATGTGAAATGGCCAGTGGGAAGCATACCAGTTCAAAGCTCTCTTGGACTCGGGAGCTTCTCACACTTTCATCGATCATGATTACGTTCACCGTCACGGCATTCCTTTTTATACTTTGGAAAACCCCATAAAAATACATAATGCAGACGGCTCTGAAGGAGCCATTGGACAGATAAGGCACACGGTCACTTTGGTCATGGAAATTGCCGGACACTTCGAAACCATAGATGCTTATATTTCCAAAATTGGAACCCATCGCATGATTATTGGGTATGATTGGCTTTATCGCCACAACCCTGTCATTGATTGGACCCTCCAAACCATTTCATTCCCTCATTGCACTCAGTACTGTAAAATTATGGGGCTCGGACCCCCGATTCACGGTTGCTCGCCTGCTGTCCTTTGTACTATAGAAGAAGGGCTAAAAGAACAGGTACCGGAGACCTACCACGAGTTCTTGGACGTGTTTTCGGAAAAAGAATCCGAACACATGCCTATTCGGAAGCCTTGGGATCACACAATAGATCTCAAGCCGGACTTCATTCCGAAGAAGGGTCAAGTAATTCCCCTATCCGATATTGAAATGGATGAAGTTCGCACGTTCATAGATAAGGAACTCAAGAAGGGATACATTAAACCTTCTAAATCTCCGCAAACTTCTCCTGTCTTCTTTATTCCCAAAAAGGATGGCAAAAAGCATATAGTCATGGACTACCGATATTTAAATGAAGGTACTATTAAAAACTCCTATCCGCTTCCCTTAATCCCACAGCTTATCGATCGGCTAAAAAATGCTGATATGTTTACTGCCCTGGATCTTCGATGGGGCTATAACAATGTTCGGATCAAGGAAGGCGATGAATGGAAGGGCGCATTCGTTATGCCCATAGGTGCTTATGAACCAACGGTTATGTATTTCGGGATGACCAACTCACCCCCCACTTTCCAACAGATGATGAATGATATTTTCAATGATATGTATGCTGTCGTAATTATTTACATCAAAGAAGACCAAGGAAGAACACGAGGAGGTTGTTAAAGAGGTTCTACGTCATTTGCATGATAATGACCTTTACATAAAACCCTCTAAGTGTTTCTTCTCGAAGGAACAGGTGGACTTCTTGGGCATGGTAGTATCTAAAAAGGGGGTAGAAATGCAAGAAAAGAAAGTTTCTGGAGTTATGGACTGGCTGGTTCCTACTCGGCTAAAGCAGCTCCAAGGTTTCCTCGGACTTTGTAATTATTATAGGTGTTTCATTTCGGGCTTTGCCGAAGTCGCATGCCCCTTGAACGATCTTACCAAGAAAGACGTTCCGTTCACATGGGGTCCCGACCAACAAGGGGCATTCGAAGCTCTCAAGAAAAAGTTTACCATGGCCCCCCTTCTCACTTATCCCAATCACAATCAGAAGGTTCAGGTAGAGATGGACGCCTCGGATATTGCCATGGGAGCTGTGCTCTCAACATTATGCAACAATAGTAATTGGAGGCCTATCGCCTTCATTTCTCATTCTTTCGACAGCACTGAGCGCAATTACCCTATTTACAATAAAGAATTGTTAGCGGTGATTCGGGCGCTGGAAGAGTGGCGCCACTATCTTATTGGTCGCGAATGGTTTGAGATCTGGACTGACCACAAGAATTTGGAGTATTGGAAGAAATTGCAAACTCTTAGCGGTCGGCAAGCCCGATGGCATGTGGTGTTACAGGAATTTAATTATGTTTTCGTCTACAAGCCTGGTGCTTCTAATGGTTGGGCTGATGCACTTTCTTGTTGGCCGGACCATGGGGAGGCTGTGCAAGATCATAACACCAATATCACAATCTTGTCTCCTTCCGTTTTTATTAATTCTGTTGCTCTTTCTTCAGACTTTTATTCGGAGTTGGAATCTGAGTCTGCCTCCATGGGGGTGGACGCGGTGAACGACTTCCTCTTTGATTCTACTATGAACATTTTCAAAAATAACAAAAACAAAGTTTTTGTACCTCCTTCTCTCCGTACTCGTCTCCCCACTTTATGCCACGATTCCCCTGTTTCTGGTCATGGTGGTCATGCCAAGACCATTCACACGCTTACTTGTTATTTCTCATGGCCTGGTGTCACTAAAGATGTTAAATTATATGTAGATAGCTGCCAAGTGTGCGCCCTCACGAAGGGTAAACAAAAGGCACCAGCAGGAAAAATCATGCCCCTTCCCACTGCAAAGCACCCATGGGAAGACCTTTCTGTAGATTTCATTACAGGTTTATCCGAATCACATTCATTTACTGCCATTTGTGTCGTTGTCGATCGCTTCTCCAAAGAAGTGGTCTTTATTCCCACTACAGACACTTGTTCGTCCGCGGATTTAGCCGCACTTTTTAGGGATCACGTCTGGTGTATACACGGACTCCCTTCCTCCCTCGTTTCCGATCGTGGACCCCAATTCGTGTCTGCTTTTACCCAGGAACTTTGCAAACTCCTTGGCATCCATCAGAAAATCTCCATTGCATATCATCCACAAACTGATGGACAAACAGAGCACGTTAATCGAGATCTAGAGCAATATCTTCGCACATACGTAGGAAAGAAACAGCATGATTGGGCGGACTGGTTAAAAATGGCCCAATTCTCCCACAATAATACCGTCACCACTGCCACCAGTAATATCCCTTTCAACGTCACTTGTAACTATGCCCCTCGCATGGGTTTTAAAGGGAAACTGGCTGGTTTTGCGGGAGAAGTAGGTCGTTCCCATAAGGAGATAGAAGCAGCTTTAGAAGAGTCACACGATAAAATGGTCGCCGCTTCTGAGAAAAGACGATCCAAAGCTCCGGAATACTCCGTCAGTCAGCAGGTCTGGCTATCAACCGATAAATTAAACCTCCCCTATACAGCTAAAAAGCTTACACAAAAATGGATCGGACCCTACGCTATCTCCGCAGTCCTTCCTAACACCGTTACACTAAAACTTCCCCGCACCGTGCGAATTCATCCCACAGTTAATATCTCTCATGTCAAGCCTTACCGGGAAACGTTACCAGGACAACCCAAAGTCCATCCCGATGCTATTGAGGTAGACCAAGAAGGGGAAGAACAATTTGAGGTAGAATTTATTGCAGCTTCGCGTCTCAAGAACAGGAAACTAGAGTACTTGGTACATTGGAGAGGATACGATGAAACCGATTGTACGTGGGAATCGGCCGACATCATTAACACTGCACCCTTGGCAGTTGCCGACTTCCACAGAAAAAATCCATCTGCTCCCCGCAAACTCCGCGGTCTTACCGTTTCCTCATTCGCTTCTCTGTTCACTCCTTTCGAGAACTTCACCAAAACCGTTTCTTCCATGACTCGCCTGGAATTCGAGTCCTAAAAAGGGGGTAGTGTTATTGTAATGACACTATTGTGAACGACTGAGAAACCACAAGGCTCGACGAGCTCGCAGGCTACACAAGTCCTGGTGAATGAAAACTGATGAGGTGCGGGAGATAGTGAGGAGGAAGGTAGTCGCTTCCAGTTGATGCAGGCCTACAATCAGGAACAAGTTCCGAAGGCAATGACCAGTAAAGCAAACAACAAGTGGATTAGACTGGGGATTC
>QFEM01009604.1:0-14589 GCA_003316205.1 Boletus bicolor
CCCTTGCGGGCGACTGTGTAGCATTTATCTCAGCAGCGCCAGGAATAACGGCGTCAAAAAGGTCATCTCGCGACCGCGTGATCCGGAATTCGCGACTGTCAGCAATCGAACAAGGTATAAGGGGAATATGATTGGATTATCCTCGGATTAATGGCCATTCTAGGAGCGGATTAAGATGAGACTGTATGCAGGTCAGAAGAGTGGAATTATCGTTATCATTGAAGTTTGATAGGAATCCAGTGGGATACAAGATTCTCGATCTACGTGGTGAAGCGGGTCCGCTGTGCTTTTCATCGAGTTGGCACTAATAATAATATCCAAGTAATATGACTGGTTTCATACTCGACAAGCGTTCACGCTTCGAATGGCGCGTAGGCGTAGGAACTTCCACTGAAGGGTACAGTACATTTACGCGCTCCATCTCGTAGTATCTTTGTCCCTGTGTCATAACCCCACTCTGGTTTGTCACCACATCGTTAGAGGAAGGTGGCAGGCAATCACTGCGGAGCATCTCTCCTCACTGCTTCGCTGAACATCCTGCATGATAGACACGTACTTGGAATTGAGACACGTGTCGTAATTGAACAACTTAGCCCTCCCGTAGCCGCAGAGCCTCCATGGGTTCTAGAATATTTTTGTGCAGTGTAAAAGGAAGATGTGACATTCCTCAATGTCTTCACCCTGTGGCGCAGCGTGCTTAAAGCGCGTGGACGAATGCATGTACTCAAACGATTCCGAGCCCCGGAGTACACAAGTACTGATGTTTACTCACTGATGCGGCGAGTGGGAAATAAGGTTTGGGGATTTTATGACCACACGGAAACAACAACTGGCCGAAACTGAACGTGATCCTCGATCCAATCAAGCTAGGCAGATTAAATGAGTTACTGGCTGTGAACACTCCACGATGGCATTCCTGCCAATATAGCATATAAAAGCCAACGACAAAAATACAACATAGACATACTTCTAGGTGGTGCTGGAGCAATCAGCGAAGTATTTTTCGGGAGAGTTTACATAGACCTCACAGGTAACTCTCATGGTCCACCACCAGCTCCACCAGCATTCCGGGAAGCTCTCTCCTTGTCCATACGCAGTTTTTCCACGTAAACAAAGGTGAGGACAATCAAATCCAACATGTGCGTCACGTCGGGATCAACGTCCAAACGAGGTTTCCTTTTGGGACCAACGATGCCAAGCGAGCCTCTGTGATATCTTGCGACCTCCGTTCTTGACCCGTCGTCCCGGGATAACTGCAGGAAACGATTCAACGCAAAAAATCAGCTTTTTACACACACTGTACCTACCACCACGACGTCAAATAGCATATCCCATCTATATGGGTGACCGTCCGGCCCCGTAAATGTTCGTTTGCTGCAAGAAGCGCGAAAACACGATCGGGAAACGACGTCAAACGACGATTACCAAGAAAGTTTAATTGGGAAGCCACACACCGTCCCGTGATCCCATGCCGAGGGATGAAATCATTAGATTGCATCGCCTCGCCATTGATGCGGAACGTCGACGATCCAAATAAATGCCACTCTATCTCGCCCATGACGTCGAATCGGTCGAGCATGTCCATTGGATCCGCATTGGACATGATTTTCTGGATCGTCGTCGTCCCCATGCCGAGCTTGAAGGGATGTGACGACTTGTACAACACTTGGCCGCTTTCGTTGGTGAAGACAGTGTTGCGTACGGATTCGGAGGATAAGGTGAGTAGCATGGTGCGTCAAGTGGGAGGATAGTTTGGAGTGGACAGTACATTGTTCGGCTTTTATGTGTATGGGGCTGCGAGGTAATTGCCATGAGGCTCCACGCGGCGAGCGCACAACCTGTGTTCCATTGCGAGGTACTGCTGTGTTCTTCGAAAAGAAACATCGATCGCTTACGATGGCATGAGATGGCCACAAGAGAAGGTTCTGCGGGGGGTCAAGCATTCTCTCAACGATAGTTCTTGTGACGCTAGAATTGCAGCCCTCTTGGCAATGATTGCATTGGTTGCGTTTTCCAATTTGAACGTTACAGCTTCGAAACGTAGCAGCCTCCGAGGCATGGAGAGATGAAAGTGAGCGGGCTGGTTAAAAGCGATGCAATTCCCACCGCCGTAATGACTTTTCTCAAATGGTCAACTATGGTCTTCCCCCTCCGTCGGATCCTGCAAAAGGTGTGGGGTCTGGCTATAACTCAAACGATGAATCAAACAGTAGGAACGCTGCGTCATAGATATCAATAGAATAAAACACTGGCCAGAAAGCGAATAACAGGCTGCTACGACAAACAAATACGCTCGGTGTCGCGTCGAGTCCATGGTGCTCAGAGCGGTACGATGCAACAAGACGAAAAAAACACACACAAAGCCGACCCCAACCACCACCCTTGACTCAGAAGAAACCACTTTCGGTCAACCACTTGGCCAGCCTTTCTTCGTCCTTTTCTCTGGGCTCTCTTTCTAGACTTAGTTTCCAAAACACCTCGCTGGCATCGTGATCGCCAAATTGACTCAGCGATTCGTCGATGAAGACAAGGACGGAGGGGAGGGGGTGGAAATTGTGTGGTTGGGTTTGCCACCGCTGGAGGTCCTGAATGACTTCCGATGACTTCTGGCGTTTGCGGAAGTTGACGAGGTCGCCCGGGAGATAGTCTTTGCTTCCGTCTTGTATATGGGTGAGCGCAGTCAGGAATACGCCTGGAGGGGAAGCGACGCTCAGATGCATCAAACCACTTGCATAGGTCGAGACATACCAACAAACGGAACGCAGGGAGGAGCCACGGTAGCCAACGTGGACCGATAATTGTTGTAGTGTTTGTAAGAATTGATGAGTGTCTCACAAGTTTCTAACTGCGACATGTGTCTCGAGTTAACTTGCTCCCATGAACGTTTAAGGCGATGGATGGGAGAGGAATTCAATCCTGTGACAACCGCCATCATGGTGGAGAAGTTCTGGATAACACGGCACCGCTACAATGGAGTTATGAGCATCCACAGACAACGTGAAACTAGAGACTAACATCGGCAACGAGGATAAACTGCTTCATCACGGCGGCTCGGCGACGAGGATCGTCTTTACACAGAATGGAATACGTAACCCAATGTGCAATCTGCGAAGAGTTTAGTCAAGGAAGATCCGGGGGTGTGGCTTGGAGACATACCCTATTGCTTCTGCGAATAAAGTTGGCGACACCGTCGTGGTATACCGTCTGAGATTGCTTCGACCGCTGTAAGCATTCAGAAGGTCGGATCTTTAGATACAGGTGACTCTCGGTGATTGTTAACTGCCTGGCAAGCTCCAAGGGATCTATGTCCAGTAACTCTATCCGTTTTGGAACAATGGGGGCAGGTGGAGAGACCGTGGACTGGTGCGTCACTTTCTTGATGCTCCCTTCATGCTGTTACCAGGTGTTCAGGAAACTTTCGGCACAGAAAAGAAAAGGTGACGAACAGCTCGCTTGATCGCAGCCAATAATGGTTTCGCAGCAGGAACTCTAGACACGTCATTCCCTGACGCAAACTGTGCCACCCGATTGAGGATTCCCAGATCTTCTTTGTCCACCAAGTCCTCGTCTTGTACTATCAACTTCATCGTGTTAATCACCCTAGGTAAACGATAGTCCAGAGTCCCCCACAACGCAAAACAACGCGTACTCACCGAATGCGTATAATATTCTGTTTATTATATCTCCAATCCTCAAGCTCATGCGAACTCAGTTTGGGAGGCGGTTGAATCCAGAAACGTTCTACGAGGAGATTAAAAAGTTTGTCGAGTGTCATGAACGACTTGAATGTCATTAAGAATGCCCTAGTAAAATTGGTATCTATTCGTGTATGAGCGTTTAGAAACATTCATGAACTTCACAACTTGCCTGCGTATTCGTGTGCGGTGAGTCTTTCGACGAGAGCTAGAACAGTTCCGCCCCGGACAGTGCCGTCTGGGTCGATGAGGACCTCTTCAGGGTTATAATTTGGTCGGAGATACCAAGGCTTTGTTTCAGCAGATAAGGAAATCAAATAATGCGACGGTGCATCGTCACCAAAGAATGCTCTGATTTTATCTGGTCGTGCAGGCGTACGTATCGTTGCCAAAGCTATCATCCCACGGAAGGAACAATAGTGAGATTTTGCAAGGATGGATGGGAGGTGAACCTACCCTCATCATCTTCGGACGAATTCTGTGTAGGCACTTGATTTCTGGGTATAATAAATGATTTTCCACTGGTTGGTACAGGGGGTGGCACAGGTGATCTTGGCGAAGGGGAGGGCGGCTCGTCCACATCATCTTCGGCAACGCTCTTCAAGATCCTGTCAGGTTCATCCGCCGTGACATCATATGTCCCGCGATTGTTGTAAATAGCTTCCAGAGCCTGGTTCGCTAAAATCGCAGCAACGAGACTGCGCTGTGACATTCTCCACTCGACAGGAGTCTTGTGGCACCGTTCCAAGATGGCGGATTGTTCGGTGCCGATGCGCAAAAGACCCTCGAGATTCTGTCGTGAGATCTTGAGGTTGAATTCGAGGGATGAGCCCAAGGCCTCCAGCGCGTCATATGCTGTGTCGCGACCTTTCCAAGACTCGCAGGGTTCGACTCGCCGAATGCGCTGTGTCGTGACGAGCAATGCAGCACCGTCGTCGTAGATCGCTTGCGTAGTCGCTTCCAACGAACGAACAAGAACACGAGCTTTCTCGACCGTTCGCATATATTGTGCGCCGTCGGGGAGCCTAGCCTGATCCACGGTCTCAATATCAACGTGCCTGGCAATGTGGATATCTCCAAGGAAGAGAACAAGCGATGAGAGCTGCCTGAAGAGCTCTTGAGCAGAGGTGGTCACGACTTCGGCTACAAAAACAAACGATGTCAATCCGGGTATAAATGGGGTATGCAGGAATTCGAATACCAGGCCGTGTCTCCCGAAGTACTTCTGTGAGCGTGCTCAACCTCTCCTGAACCCTGGATATGTGATTCACGAACTCGTTGAATGTCACCATGGTCAAGTTTTGCCGTGGAGCTTCCTCGTGATCCTCGATGTTCACCCATCCGAACCCTCTCCAAGTCCCAGCAGTTCCAGCTCCTGCCTTTGTGGGACCAGCATATGGAGCAGCAAAGTAACCATGCAATCGTCTTGAACCGAGAGCTCCCTGGCTTCGAACCCCTTGTGCTATGGACACAAATTCGATCACCGAGCGCTCTAGCTCTTCGGCATCCGAACTGAGTTGCGAGACATTGTCGCTGGTGATCCAAGGTCCGTCGTTAAGAACTGCCCGGGCCGATAAGACGAATTTGGAAAGCGTAGCGACGGCACGACGTTGAGCAGGAACCAGGGGTGTCTGAGACGCGTTGTTGGTGCCTCTGTCAATTTTGTTCCCCCCGCCAAGGTGTCGGGACAATGGCCCGGAAACATACAAGAGATCTCGAATGGCTGTAATGGCAGCGCAAATAAGATTATCAACAATTTCTTCGTCCTCGGTAACCTGTGGAATTCCAAATTGTCTAAGGTGGAGGATCACTGAATGTATGGATTGTCGTGCCCTCTGTAGAAGCTCGGATACGAGGTCCGGGGCAGGTGGGGTTAACGGTTGCGGTATGGTGGACATTGATGGCTGGGGCGAGACTGCGCGTGGTAGTTCTTGGGTGTCGGGGATGTCCGATAATCGAGTGGACCCTGTGAAATGAGATGCTTCCCGGACTACTAGAAATCGAGAAGTGTTTGAATGGGGCGGGGATGCATGCTGTTCAGAAGAGGTGCTTCTTTGATGGAGAGAGAGGTGTGATGGGTCCGAAGCACTGTGACTGCGGTGTCGCGATTGTGCGGTCAGTGAGTCAAAGAAGACGTCGGAGACACGGTTCGAATGACGATTTGATGACGAAAGGTCGGTATTAGCTCGGGGGCGAGCAGTAGTCACGCCGGCGTCGAGTGGGACAGGAAGAGATTTGGGTGTTTGGGGGATATCACTGACTTGGAAAGCAGGCGGAGACACCGTGTCATTTACTTTTACGGCCTCCGGAAGTTCGGTTTGAAGACAGATGTCATCCCGAGGGAGTTCAATTACGTCGTTAACGGGGACGAAACCGAGATCATCACCGTTGCCACTACGAGAGCTGGACTGGAATGCGGTTAAACCGACGAGTTCACTGTCCGAGACGTCGTCCCCAGAGTCTCTTGGGAGATCGCGGGAGAGTTTGCCGGTCAAGGTATTGGCGTAATAGATCTGGAAAGAAGTTTCGGACTGAATTTCAGAGCGGGCGAGCGGAAATGACGTGATACGACACCTGTCCATCTTCCGTGACCTGAGGGATCCAAAAGTCCCTCGAATGGTCTAACTGATGCGTTGGTCTCGTTGCTGTGGGAATGGCGGGGAGGCCTCTGACACTGTTGCGGACGGGAACGGCATGTCTAACGTCGAGAAAGGGCGCGGCCATCGCTGTTATCGACTACTTGCAGCCCGGCCCTTCAAACGAGGTCCATCCGCTGATCAGCGCTCAGTACTGTTCGTCGTCGTCGTCGCACCCTGCACCGCCCGGCGGAACACTATGTCATTACCTGATAAACTGATTTTCCCACGTCCATTGCGCCGGTATCCTCCCCTGGAGGCAGTGACGTTAAGATAATCAGCTTAACCCTAACCAACCATGTCACCTCAAGTAGCCGCAGTCAACGTGCGTATCGTCCTCGACGATGCCGCAAACCGTACTGACATTATCCGACAGGTCACTGGGTTCTCCTCCTTTACCAGCGAAGCAGAGCTGCACGACTTTTTCAGGTAAGGGGCACCCTTTGATCTGTGACCCCTTGTTCATACGCTACCCAGTTTCTGTGGAAAGTACGTATCTCTCCACCAACGGAACGCTAGTTTCTCAGAATAATCCAGGATCAAATCCATCGAGCTCAAAGGCGATCAGGGCGAACCAAGGACTGCAGCCATCACGTTCGAAAAGCATTCTGCGGCCAACACTGCGCTTATGGTATGCCCCGTTACTCCATCGTCGCGCATTTCATTTCGACCCACGTCACCCCAGTTGCACGGTGGCAATCTCGGTGGAAATACGCTCATCGTCACCTCGGACGTTGAGCACGCTGATCATCACGATGTCGAGGAGCATCGCCCTCACATCGAGCAATCTGACAAGCCGCGAGCTGGCAGTAAGTACTGCCCCGCAAAGGACTGAGGTGCAATCGTCTCAATGCCTTGCCTTTAGTTGCCGCCGAGTATCTCGCCAAAGGCTACAAGCTGTCCGACCATATTCTTCAGCGTGCCATTGAAATTGACAGTACGTATTCCGCGCAGAGAGAATTCAAAGTTGATTGTAGTCCTGCTCATAGACAAGCAAGGAATCTCCAAGAAATTCATGTCGTACATTTCCGACCTTGACAAGTCAGTCGGCCAGCGTGCCCTTGGCCCGGAGCAGACCGTCTCCGGCAAATTCCAGACCACTTTCAAGGAAGCCCATACCCGCGCAAAGAGCATCGACGAACAAAAGGGGTACACGAAGACAGCACAAGAAGTATATATCTCCCCTTTCTCCCCTTCCTGCCCTTGCTCACACGGACGACACTGTAGTATTATGCGAAAGCCCTTGCTTCACCCCTTGGCCAGTCCGTCTGGTCCTTCTACACCAGCACTTCTAAACAAGTACGCGACATTCATGAAGAAGCAGTTCGCATCAAGGAGCACAAGGCTTCCCCTACTCCAACGTCTCCCCCTGCTCCCGCGCCGGCTTCTTCCCCGTCCGCGCAGCCCGAGTCTTCCGAATAAGTCACTCATCATCACCTTGTGGTGTTCTAGCAGAAGGCGCTCGTCGGAATACTGTACTTGTAATATTCACGATAGTCATCCAGATAACTAAACAACATGTGCAGCACGTACATTTTTCAAAAATAAATTACCTTTTCCCTGAAATTTCACCTAACAAGCAAGAAGGTTCGGCAAGCCACTTCCGCATGACTTGGCACCGTCTTCTTTTGTAAGAATGACATCCTACATGCATGGGGAGATGAGTGAATGAATTATTCCGAGCCGTTCGAACGTGATATATGATATTCCAGATGAGTTACCCACCTCAAACACGATGCCAGTACACCTGTCATGGGAACGAAAACCACATCAGAAGAGTCACCTGAACACAAGCTCCAATCGGCTTACTCGTGTCCGGAGATGCAGTCGAGTTGGATGATCGGCCGGGTGGTGCCATCGCCCGTCCCAGTGATCCTCTGGAAAGTGATGTTCTCCCAAGTTAGGTCCCCCGTCATCGGCGGACATTCTATATGCGGGCACCAAAAATTAGAGATCTGAGAAAAAGTCATGAATCCGTCATGTCCCTATTCTTGAATTGGAGCATGTCAGGATATGCACTATCCATGGAGCGGAATTGCGACCTTTATATGTGCCGGAACCCTCACCGACGCGTGTTAGATGTATATGACGCGTAAAAAGAGAAGTATCCAGTTACTATGCACGTGCCAATTAGTCCCGACACTGGTAGTGAGGTTTGGACGGACCAATGCCATGTCATGTTAGAGGATTATACCCGAAATATTTTTTCGAGGCGTGCCAAGACCCGAGTGAGAAGGGACGTGAGCAACGAGGGCCAACCATCGCAAATCCGTGAATTCTGGCTACCTGACGCAGGGTCGGGTTTGTTGTAGTAGACTCATAAGAGACGATCGCCGAAGAGTCTACTGATACGCGCCAAACTTTACGATGCGTTCAAGTCAGCTCCCGAATGATGAGTTGACGTCGCCGATGGGAGAAACACTGAAGATATACTCTTGCGGCGCTGACCAATGCGAACCCGGACAGGGAAATGCTCCAGAGGTCGGCCTACCGCAATTCAGTGCCTCCGCAGGGAAGCAGCAGGAGCCATACATCGATGATCAGACCCAGTATTATTGCGGCATGGCCCGAAGGTGAACTGGTGATCACGAACGTCTACGACGGTGCTAGTCTCCGGTCCAGACGTAGTAATTTCGAACTTTGAATGTTTTATGCAAAGGCAAGTCATTGAGGATGACTCTGCACGGTTTTCGAACCTTGGAGTGTTGGAGATGTTGGGAAATATGATAGCTGTTAGCCGTACATGGTCCAAGTGTCGTTGTATCCCTCTCGAGGCAAAGAGGCAAGCCTCGTAAACTCCTAGAGAACAGAACGGGGCGGCATCGTTGAACCTCGTCGACGTTGTGCGTAAAAAGTGCAGCGATACGCACCAACACTTACGATGGTACATATAAGCAAGCATCCGAATGATGAACCGACACCATTAATGGCAGAAACACAGCTTTGAACTGACAACGCTCTGTGAGGCTGGTCGTGACGCGGTCCCCAACGGGGAGAAGCTTTGGTGATCGCCAAATTCGTATTCTAGCACCTCGGCATCATGGAGGTGGCAAGAACATCACCTTGGACTTAGATCAATATATGTAGCATGGGTGACGCAGTGTGACAGTACACGCCGGAGCAGTGGTCCGGGAGACGCTGGGAACATGGTAGCTATGGACCATGGCCTTGACAGTGTCGCTGTACCTTTTCGAACTAAACAGCGAGCTTTGTAAGTCCTGAAAGAATGGCATGTGCGTAGACAACACATGGTGGCACCTGCAGTCCAGGAAGTTCAGAATTATCCTCCGGCTATTCACATGCAACATGTGTACCTCCGAGTCACTCCGGTGGGTTCCGAGCGAAGTCTTCAACGCGCCATGCATCAGCTGAGCAAGAACTTGAAACACTGAGGCCCGAGGTTCGTAAGTTGAGACGGAATCCGCCGAGTACAAATCTGCTCCCATGACAGCACCTTGATCACGCTGCGCCGTCCCTTGATCAACCCAAAGTCTTATGCAACCGCGCGGTGGAGGAAGACGGGGTCACTTCGCGTCGGGGGCCGTTGTATACGATGTGATGCGTGAGAGTCAGTAGAATCGCACTAGTACTCTTTCAGGTCTTTCGGCCGTTCTACCTCAGCAATCCAAAGATGATTACACATCGTAAAGTAGTTTACCTTTTCTTCCACGGAATTCCCAACACAAGTTTCAAATTTCACTCGTCATCGCGTCATCGTTCACAGGACTACTGGACCGGGCATTCCCGGGCTACCAGCGGCCCTCCACGCGGCAAGGATCAGATCGACCACGTCCTCGACGCCTTGGTCCTTCTTGATACTCGTAAACACGGTCGGACCGTCTCCACGCATCATCCTTGCATCACGCTGCATTACTTCCAAAGAAGCATTCACGTATTCTGCAATATCGATCTTTGTGGACGGTTTCAACACGTGGTGAGGCATGCGCGATAAAAAAAGACATATGAGCCTACCTTGTTGATCACCAAAAGATCGGACTGGGAGATACCCGGACCTCCCTTGCGTGGAATCTTGTCTCCGCCCTGAAATTTGGTCAGGGGACCCATTAAGTTCGCCAAGGAAAGAATACACACCGCAACATCGATCACGTAGATGATATAATCCGCCAGTTCGCGTGAGTAGTTTGCAGCGAGGTTGTCCCCACCACTCTCCACAAAAAGAAGCTGGCAGCCATATTTGGCCTGCAGGGTCTCAAGTGCACCCAGATTGGCGCTGATGTCTTCACGTATTGCAGCATGAGGACACCCGCCCGTTTCGATGGCAAGGATACGCGAGGTTGGAAGTGCCTCGTTTTTGATCAGGAATTCCTGATCTTCTCGAGTAAAAATATCGTTCGTCACGGTGGCTACGGGTAAATGGTTGGCATCGAGGCGTGAGGTCTCTTCGCCAAGTCTCTCACCTATATTGTATTCACCACGGATGCGCTTGCACAAAGCGAGCGTGAGGGCCGTTTTCCCGGACCCTACTGGTCTAAAAGGACGGAAAGGGTGGACTTGAAACAGGCGACACATGGTCATCAACTACATACCCACCGATCCCGACCGTGAAACCCCGCTCGTGGAAGTTTCGAGAAGAGTAGTCGGGAAGATCCCGCTCGGCGAACTTGCCTAGGGCGGTCGTTGGACCAAGGAACAACAAGGATCAAGGCATACCTGGGTGATCGAGCTGCTCGTGTGTATGTCCGTGGTCACCGCCGTGGTCGTGACTATGGACCATTCCGCCATGCTCGTGCGCATGCGACGGGGCCGGGTTCGTACCCGAGCTGAGATTGTTAATGAATTGTACACTCATTCCACTGTGGAGTGGGCCAAGATATGCGACTGACTCCAAGCAATTCCCAGATTAGATAGGACAAGTCCTGAGTCACGGAGTTTCCCGTTTCAGGTCGACGTCGCACAGCTCCGACGTTGTCTGCCGCGTGAATGAAGTGCGCGTCGGTAGGGTTGGTCGAATACCCTAGTTCAGAAGAAGAGACACCAGCCAACGAGCAGCCAAGGCAGAAGAGGAGGTCCGAGCATTGCAGGTCTGGTGGATATCTTGCTTGAGGCTGACCAGTCCTACACAGGAAGCTGCCAACCTTGTCCTCGTCGTTGGCCGTGCCAACGCCAGTAGACAATCCAGCTTTGCACCAAGGCCGCGTGCGGACGGTTCCCCATGTGGAAGGACAGTATGCAACGTACATCTACGTGCCTCTCGTCTTGGACCACACAGACGCGCTCTACGCGGTAGTCGAAGACGCGCTGACCCTCGCCAAGGCCCAGGTACCCTCTCTACATGCCATTGGGAGGCAGGAGCGTGGCGAAGTCAATGCTGCTCGATGGGAGCTGCACATCTCTTTGTCGCGTCCCTTGTTCCTGCGGGCGCACCAGCGAGAAGAATTTAAACGAGCCATCAGACAGGTGGCTTCTTCAATAGCTCCGTGGGTTCATATCCAGTCCTCTCGCGCATACAGCACGATGACCTCGGCTGCGAACAGTTTCGATGCGTCATTTACCACCTTCTCAAAGCTAGTGAACGATGAAAGAACCAGGACCTTTTTGGCCCTGGAAGTCGGCGCCGGCCACGGAGAGGTGATTGAATCATATCAGCAGGCACTCAACATAGCCAGCAGTTCCTGACGATCTACTTCAGTTGCGCCGCTGTCTGGACCTTCTTGAACCAATTCTCCGCTTATTACGACAGAAGGAATTCTATGTTGATCCAAAATTTCATACATCGATCGCATGGGCTTTGTTGCAGAAGACGCCAACGTCATCCAATATAGCTTCACTCTCTATAGCTGGGGAGCTGGACGAGATCGCGTTACCTGACTGTGCCGCGCCCGAGGAGCAGCAGGCACCATCTCCAGGAGTAATCGAACAGCCATCTAATAACTTTCACCGCATACCTCATTTTCCCCACGCTCTCGTACCTTCACTCAACGAGGTACACGCAGTCAAGCTTTCGCAGGCACGAACGGGCGGTTTTGTTGTAGATAGGATCTCGGTGAAGATTGGGAAGGATATCTTTACGTGGCCATTGAATGGTATGAAGTAATTAGTAATATGTCCTTGCTGGAAGAGTACTGTATCGCGTAGGGCGCAAAGTGGTGCTTGGCGGATCGTGACAAGTAGGATGGAACCCCTAGGTACCTAAACAGGTTCAATCACAGGACAGGCATTGTGCGGAATTATGGCACGCTTGATGGCCAGCGCAACATTCCTTCCACTCCCAGTGGCTTGATCAAATAAATTAACCATCTCCACCTCCACCTCTTGGCCGCAATTATCCATTCCTGCCAATTCATGCTGTATCCAATCACGCCGGTCAAGAAGAATCAGAGTTTCAATCGCCGGCCCAAGTATGCAGCGCAGTGTTTGCAACACGAACAAGGCACTCTCTATTTTCAGCCGGGCTGCCTCTTGCGTGAACCAGTCGGGGAGGGACGGGCTGATCGCCGCACGGTCAATACCGAGCTTGTTTGTGGCACATTCCAAAAATGTGGGCCAATCCTGGTAGGCCTTATTGTTGAGCTTTCCCAGCCGGCGATTTTCCAGTGTCTCTCCGAGACCGGGCTGAATGGGTCGGAATCCCGAGAGCGTCGCGTGGTCCCCGAGCACGTTCGACCGCACGGCCGCCGCGTGCAGAAGGGGTTGTAGGAGGGCTCGATATACGACTTTGCGCAAGGCCAATTCGGCGCCATGTGTCGTATCTTCACTCTTCAACCACTGAGAAGGGACTTGGGCGGCCAGATGGACGGCCGCATTCGTCAACTTTGGGACTGGATCCAAGTCTCGAAGAGGTTTAGACAAGGGGAAATCTACAATCTTGCTCAAACTTGGCATTGATAACCACGCATGTGCTGAGCGTACCAGAAGGGGACATTAAATTGTAGCAACAACCCACAACGACAAGAGAGTGGGGTCTCCACGCGCGCTCGACCTCCGTTTCTTGTGACGCTCGAGCCCGATCCGACAGAAAAGTACGCAGCACATCGACAGTTAGGGAGCCACAAGCATGAAGAGCAACCAACATAACTGGCACGGGTTCCGGACGTGTCAGTGAGTGATGAATGTTGGGGTCGTCGCGTCTTTGGATCCCTGGAGGATCGATGAGCCAATCAGCTATGGACTCCGCCAATGTCCGAGGGCAAACGTGAACCGTCCGATGGGTAAGTGACCCCTTGCGAGCTCCGATTTGGTTCTGTGGAACGCTGTGATGGGCCGCGTTTTCTTGTTCCGTCGACTCGACCCTGGAATGGCTTGGTAAATTCTTGGTAGGTTTCCTAACACCTTCGGGTTTCGTGCGGTGTTCTCTTTTTAATTTACGTACTGCTTCCTTGGTCTTCCATCGCTTGGCACCTGACGTCTGGTTCTCGTTATTATCCAGTGCAAGAACGTGAAAGTCCAATTCTTGAAGTGCTCTGGACAAATATCCCTAAGAACTCGAAGTTCAATCAACAATTACACCAAATCAAGCCATGAAGGAACTATTCACTTGACCGGATCCAACGTCTACCGCGTGCCAGATGGATCGTGGGCTCTCTGAGTGAACAAGATGGTGGATGTATGAGGACATGCGATCGACTTCATGCTCTTTTTTGGGCGAGATGTGATAGGAGCGATCGCCTGCATTGCGCGTTCCGTACTCTAGTTCCGAGTAAGGAAATCATCGCTCCAAGTTGCTGTGGAATTTGGAAAGTGACTCACCTGACGGCGCGCGCTGGAGTTGCAGGCCGCGCACGGAATCCACCAAGGAACAAAGTTCTGGGGGAATCTAGGGTGTCGAATTGTCGACGCACAAAGTGTCATTGATGAAGAGCACTCACGCCAACTCTGGGCCTATCGTCGCCACAGGAACGTGTGAAGTAGTGCATCAGCTGCAGCCAAGCTGGTGCATGTCCTGGGTGGACAAGTGCGTAATCCGACGCCCAAGCCCACCAGGGAGACCACTGAGATGGAAGTTCTTGGCCATGGAGCGTTACGTCGTTTGGGTGGATCGAAAGTAAAGAAGCGATGGCCGGAGAGGAAATTTTATTGACGATGGTGGTAGTTGTGACGTCGGCATCGTCATTGTGAGCTGAACGCATTCCCTGGCTTGGACTTGGAGAAGCGCCCCGCGATGTTCCCTCTCAACTTGAGATCTTCTGAGATGGGCGGACACGATGAACGTGGCCGTTGAACACCGTTCGCAGCGACGTTTATAGAAAGTGCCTTGTGCCAGTGAATCCCCCATGTCGTTCACACTCCCCGTTGGCGAC
>QFEM01009610.1:0-35625 GCA_003316205.1 Boletus bicolor
CGTACAGCAAGTGAGAGAACCCGTTCAGTCTACAAAACACCAGTTCATATTCCCTCTTCCCTTTCCTATCTCCATTCCCATTTGGTTCCCCTTCCATCTGATCCACAGTCAATCATGCAGACAAGTTCGTGGACTTGCGCCGACTCACCTCCTGCAGCACCCTCCTTGCTGTCGACGAGAGTCTGCGTTTCAGCAATGCGCCGTACCCGTCACACATCGAATCCTCTCTGCTACCAAGGGACCGCAGGACACTGCAAAGCGCCGATATCCTGGGGTTCGCCCGTGTGTATACTCCTAGCACATGCTCAGCAACGTTGCTCACCCTATGAATTCGTGCTTACCGGTAGTGTCGTTCCTGTGCACCAATAAGTGCGCCAATGCATCACATATCGTAGGGATGACGATTAATGCCAAGGGTTCGTCCTCGCGAAGATAGTGCCGTGAACATATCAGTAGGGCCATATCCAGCAGGTATTCCAAACCTTCTAGGTAGGTCAGCGGCTCGACACCGACAAGTGCAGAAGTGATGTACAACGAAAAAGCAGCTAAGCAGCTCTGAATTCAGCACGATATCGCACTCGATCTATCACCATGCGTACTTACACGCAATGAAGAGGTCCGCATCTCCGTTACACATCCCCAGATGCCATATAACCTCGTCGTTTGCGGCCACGTTGGCTTTGCTGAATGGCAAATCAATTTCGGATAAATTTGCGGTTGCGAGACATATGAGAAACGTTTCGCAAAGGATCCCCCGATCATTCAGAGGCATTTCAAGGACTCGCTCCCCAACCGCTTTTGTGAACTCGACGAATGCATCCAGGTCTAATGGCTGAACTCCTTTGGAAATCATGACAACAAGGAATTGCATTAGCTGTGTCGCATGAATTTCCTTGAACTTTGGGAGATCATCCTGGGATAATGTTCTGTACCAACTCGTTTACAATATTGCAGGATGGTCATCTCTTACCAAGTACTTACGTTTTTGTTCGTACAAAACCTGGAGTCGTTCAGCGTCTCACCAATGAAGAGAAAATAGGACTATACCTTGACCAAGAGCTTCAAGAAAGTGAAAATTATCGTCCTCAGTGGCTGCCTTCCAAGCTTCACGAGTGCATTGTCCTTTCATAAGTGCCAGGGATTCGATGACTAGCTCATTCACTGCTGGCGCCTCTGTCACGTGTCGGGAAACCGAAATCGAATACTCACAAGCAAAATATTGTTCATTCTGGGATAAGTAGCCAAATAGAATGAGCAATGCTTTGCAGCATTCCTTCGAATTTTGAATTCCACATGAGTTCCGGTTCATCCACTGAGAGATCAATCGACAGCTTTCATGAAGTATGCCCATCATGCCTGTTGAGAGCTGCTTAGAATGTCCGCCAGCGGAGAGCACCGAAATGAATCTAAAGACAAGGTCCTAGAGAATGTCAGTGGCATGCCCTCGTGTATAACATACCGTCTCACGATCATCACACTGATCACCGCTGCTTGGTCACTCAACCTACTATTAGTAGATATCAAACTCGAGGCTTCCAATAACACTCCCGTGCCTGCTCTGTAGTGTTGAATGTACGCCGTGGTCTGAAGCCCTAAGACGTGTTTGCTTTCAAAAAGAGAAAGAACGTACAAGGCCAATAATTGTGTCCGCGTGCAAGCTGCGATATTCCAGCCAAATAGTCCATGTCCACTGTGGAACAATTCCCCATCGTATGATGACGTTTGTAGGAATGTCGAGATGATCCAAAGGACTCAGAACGTTCGTTTGCGTGGGATACTCTCCATCATTCAGAACAAATCGCAAGAGCTGCATGGCGGCGGCCATCGTTTGGGGACGGAAGCTGGTGGTCGAGCCTTGTGCGATGTCAGCGGCCTGAGATGGTGGCCGTCTAGACACCAATTGTTGAGTAAAGATTGCGAACTTGTGCTCACCGCAAATAGGGAAATTGCCATTGCGCCGGTGAGACGCTCTTGTTGTATGAGGTACCGTAGGCCGGGTCCCAATATTGAACGCAGTCCGTCCACCCGAGCCGCACTTTGTCTTACAAATTCCGCAAACGTGGAAAACAACTTGTGTATGCTGTGAAAAGCGCCGTAATCTGACATTGCTCTGATTGTGCTTTGTAGGTTACTGACGTGTTGTCCACACCTACTTGTCCCGAAAGCACGGGACAGAGAATGTAGCTTCCCAGCATCAATCTTATGGACAACCGTTTGGCGGCAACTGACACGCGCTCCGACAAAAGTATAGATGGAAGTATATCCCAGTTGTCTATTTCGTGTGAGACACATCTATATGTCGGTAGAATTTGTCTTACCTGGCAGCTGTATTGCGGCACGAAGGTTATCTTCTTCCCTCTGGGCCTTCAAGGACTCGGGAAGTGATTGGTTGGGGTGATTTCTATCAAGACCCCCGGCTATAAATGCAGCAACGTCGCCGAGCTTAGCCAAGACGACGTCCACCCAGCATACAATCGCCAGGGGTGCAGAGCCGAGTTTGAGATCCCTCGTTGCGATGACACGGAAGAGTCGGCGGTACTGAAAGAGAAGACACAAGAATGATGGTCTCACTGGCTCCTCAAAAAAATGAGCGAGTGCAGGGGATGGAGAGAATCGCGTGACGCACGTATGCTGGCGACGTCTGGGATAAAACCGCACGAACTGTCAGTGGCTGGTTCCAGCACAGTATTGACCATGGCAAGGATCGTGCTGGCACAGTTGTGAATGAGGCCATGAAGCGCGGTATCCTACACATGGATTCATAAAGGCACTGTGTGGGATTATGATGGCATACCTTGCGGACAAGCCGAAAGTCAAGCATCGCGAGGGTGTCCACAGCCCAGCTGACAGTCCCCTGACTTGTTGGAACTTGGTCTGGTCGCGTCGCAGACAAGTGGGCGAATGTTGTCAAGCTGGAGACGGTGTCGGGAGCGAGCTCGGGCTCGGGCTCTGAGTCGGTCTCGCTGGTAGACATGGAGAAGACAAAGCTTGTGGCTGCGTATGTAGGGAGCTGATACGGATTAAAGTCACAGTACTACGTTCAAGTTCACCCATCCCATAGGGTTGTGCTGGTGGAGATCACAGTCCCTTTATCGATTTCAGATATGCAGTAATCTCCGTTTTACATTCAAGAAGTCCTTCGTTTCGCGAGAATATAGACTGAAACACTTCGTTGGAATCCGCCGTCTGGGTAATGCGTTAGACAGAACAAAGTCACCTAACAAGTATAGTGTAAGCACCTCTCCATCGCAAAATTGGACAGGCTGCCATGGCTCGTCTTCCTCGGCCCTTATGGCGAGCAACATTTCACGCCGAGCGGCTGACACCCCGCCCTGAAAGCTTTTGTCGTCTCCTGATTTTCGAGCAGAAACCTGCACCTCTTTTGCCTCCGCTGCCTTCTTCTCTTTCTTCAGGGCAGTGACAGTTGGGAGAACCTCATCCGGATCTGGGGGTGGGCCATCATCGCTTTCAGAGTCAGACCCCCCTCCTTTCGAATGTCGCGTCTTTCGAGACATGATGTCAAGATAAGTCAAAGTCGGTCGAAACTGGTGTGTTTCACTGATAGGCACAAGGTGTAGCCGGCCTTGTGGATCCAATCAGACAGGAGCACACCATCTGGACACCCCTTGGACCTCTCACCGTCTCGCACGACCCCGAGCATATAGGCACCACATTGGGGAATGGCGTCACTCCGCAATCGGCTGTCTGTCAACTTGGGTTCTCCGCCTTCCCTCTGCTTCATTCGGTCCTCTTGATTCTTCTCGTGGTCATCCTCGCGCTGTGCAGCCCCAAGATCTTTGCTCTTCTCGTGATTCCATACTTCGGCGCGTGCATCAACTGGTACATGGACCTCGATCTTGCGAGACGCGGGTTTAACGCGAGCGCGGATCCGCTTTCCGCTGACGGTTGCTGACGGGGGTGCTTGGAGAGGTCGGCTTAGAAGCGGGAACTGATGGATGTGCACGTTCGGACTCAACCTGTCCGAGTAGTGGACGGGAAGGACGCTCACGAGCTCGTCGTTTTCGAGTTCCATTGCAAAGATATCGTGAGAAAGCAACCATTAGCGGTGCTTAGACTGGGACGCGATCAGTACGATGCCATCCCAGCATGACACGTCTTCATTGCCACGAAAGACACCCTTGTACGAGGCCAGCACACAGTTCAAGAGCTGGAGATTTTCACCAGAACGCTTGGCCGTTGTTCGCGGGACATTGAATTCTGCCGCCGTCGCAGCGATCAGGAATGCGTTCGAGGCCGACGAGGTATCTCTGAGTCAGCCCACACCACGCAGCCGTACCAACCGTATTGTGTAGCCCGGATCCTCAGCCAATGTGTCCTTTCTTAACGCTCAGGAAGAACACCTCCTCGTCAAATTGTACATTACTAAGATCCCCCAACTTTGTGGACACTTCCGGTTCCCTGAGGAGGTCGAGGCTACCGCAATAAGCTATCTCAAACGCTTCTATCTCAGAAACACTGTCATGGACTGGCATCCCAAGAATGTCATGTACGTACGTTTGTTTGTGGTGTCATTTTTTCCCTTACTGATGAGGCGACCGCATCCAGGCTGACAGCCTTATTTTTGGCGACCAAGACAACGAACAACCCTATATCTCTGGAGTCATACACGTCCAACATCCCTCGAACATCTCCTTCTGACGTTCTCGACCTGGAGTTCCTCGTAGCTCAGAGCCTGAGCTTCGACTTTGCGGTATGGCATTCCCATCGTGCCTTGTGGGGCCTCTGGCTTGACCTCCAGGTGTGGCGCACACCAGTCGTATGCTTTTCCGCTCATACCCTTCCAGTCGTTGTTAGATATCGCAGATGACCAGAGGTCACGGGACGTGTACGAGACGGCGCTCAAGCACGTCCGCAACTCACGTTTCACTGATGCTGAACTTATTTACGCACCATCCCAAATCGCATTCGCAGCGCTGTCGCTCGCTTCTCCACTTCTTTCCCAGAAATGGCTCGACTCCAAATTACCAGGTCTTGGCGAGACATTCCCAGAAACGCCCCAGAGTGTTGTCAATGCAATCAAGATCCTGATTACGAACTCAGGACATCCACCAGACGTCGAAGCGGTCCGGGAAGTCGATCGCAGACTCAAGTCATGCAAGAATCCAGAAAAGGTGATTGGAACTAAAGCATATCTCGCTCGGAAAGCGGAAGAAGAGCGTAAAGCGGAGGCGAAACGTAACAAAAAGGCTGAAGATGTACGCCGTGCCCTGGAAGGCGACGATCCCTTTGGGAGCACAGTCAATGAGGGACAACGCCCACAGCGTATGGAGGAATTCGATGATGACGATGATTGATATCAGTGTTGGTGAGCATGTTTTGTCCGCTGCCTTTGCATCCATATGTTTGTCCATTAAATGATTTTGACCTTGGTACATTTCACAAAAAGTTAAACACTGAGCAAGCAAAGGAAAAGTGGCTGAGACTTGGTTGAGACTTACAAAAATTAGCTGTTGCTCCATTTGTGTATCTCATGTAGCCTCCTTGCCTTGCCTTGCCTTGCCTGCTTTGCTTGCACTGGTAATCCCATGTAAGATTTCTCCTTTGGCTGATTGTTGTGTGGTTTCATGTTGTCATCCACAACTCTCAATGTATGCAATGGTGCCATTTATGTGCCATATTTTATCATAATGATATTGGCTTCTATGTCACTACAACATACTAAGTTGAATGGGAGCAATGTCAAATGGGTTCACCAGCTATGCCCACCAAATATGTGTCTTGACACCTGTACTCATGGTAAGTTACAAACTATTGAAGTGCTATGTTACTCATTTGCCAACATTTTATTATGAATTCATCCACCTGTACCTGTGGCTCTACATCCAGGACTACCACAAAATGTAATTGAGCATCATGAAATGGAAAAAGCCCAAAGAACACATCAGCAACAGCACTCTCAACTATTTGCTGCTGTTCCTGTGCCTACATTGGCAGCAATATGAGCAACAGCAAAATGCTCAAATGATATTGTAATGTCATCAAGGGGTGCTGTACAATTACAACACAATGCCAAATTGCATCATCACCAGGAAGTTGCCATTGTTATGATATCAATGAACTCTAATATACTTTTTTTGCACAACCATAGAAAGAAAAAAGAAGACCTGCACAGCAGGATGGGGGAATGTGAGGGGCTTCACCCCCACTTAGCAACAGCTGGTACAAGATTGACTGATGTTGCCCACAGATTGCAATCAAAGTATCATCCCAAGCGACACATGATGTTCGATGGAGTGGACAAAAGGGTGCATGCTGTTGGCTACATATTGACCTTGCAGACCATGGGCTGGATCAGCAAGGCTTCGATAGAGCCGAGAAAGGTAAAGGACTCGCAGAGAGGTGGGGGGAGGGAAGCCATCATTCGCATGTATGCGAAATCATCTGAGATGGCAGAAATAGCGCGGAATTACCATAACCGACTGCAAACGGAGGGTCTCCTCCCATACGAAGCGCCGGAACGCTAGGAGGCCCAAGAAGTGGGTCTAGCATGTTCAGGGAATCAGCGTGTGTCGGTGATCCTTATCCGCAAAAGTTGGTCCTGAAAAGAAATGCTGACAACAATAGTTGAACAGAACCGGTAACAGATCAAGGAATACAACTGTGCTTGTATACATTTTTTCCGCATAACGTGGGGACCAGATGAGATTCAGAAGCCTGTGGGAATGGAAATGATGAGGAGAAAGTTGGGGGCAAAGATTGGAGACAAACAGCATTGGCAATCGAAGGGACAAAGAGGGGTGTCTGGACAGGACGGATTCAGAACAGAACGAGGTGGGATTGTGATGAGATAGTCACCTCCGCCTGTGGTAGAGATGCCTAGCTCGTCCTCCTTGTAGATATTGTAGCCATCGACTGTTTTGCGACCTGGGGCAATTGGGATGCATGATGGGAGATAAAGAAAGGAGAGACGCACGAGGGGCGGATCCCCTGGAATTTTTGAAGTGGTCGTTGTCTGCTTTGGTGTGCTTTTTTTCTCGACGTCGTTTTTGTGAGACCTGTTTTTTGGACGGGTCGAGGATGGTTTCTGGATGGTGAGACTTTGTAGGGATCTTTTGTTGCTGAGAGGGCGATGTTTTTATTTTTTTTGGAGGAGGCACAGATGCGGCAAATATGTCGTCGATTTCTGAGTGAGACATGCTGGCGTGCGCGGGAGAGTTTGGGCGCGTGAGACAACCACCAAGCTCGACGACGACGACGACGACAATGCTGTGAGTGTTCTCCTCCTCGTTTCTCGTTCATCGTCCGCTCACCGCACGACGCAGGCCCCAGCAGCCACGAGGCCAGACCGCGCAGAACGCGAGTGTATTGTCCTTTCCCCAGCCCACCGCTCTCACCGAGCCCTTGTTCAATCTCGACTCCAATGCTGCCGCAAAACAGATGGCGGCCCTCAACGTTGTCAACATGCAGCGTCAGCTCACAAATGCTTACCCGCGTCCGCCCGCGCCGTCTCCGTCCCAGATCCCGCTTGGCGGAACAACATCGGCATCATTTCTCGGCGGAATCTCTTCCCCTTATAATCAGTCAAACGCGTTCCAGCCTGCCATTCTGGACGCTCCCGCCACCATGCAGTTCTCCCCCCATTCTAGCCTTCAGTCTGCCTTCCCTCCCGTTCACAGCCTCCAGCCCAACCCCGCATCATTCGAGCCTCCCATGCCATCGTCCAATGTCTCACCCCGACATCCCCCGAACGTGGCAATGATCAAGCACAAGCAGCGCAGTTTCTTGGGCGGTCTTGCCAATGTCCATCTCACCAAAGGGAATCCTCTCCCTCCCGCTTTGACCACCGTTCCATACCCTCCCAACTACGATCCCGCATCCTCACAGTGGAAAAACCTGGAGTGTTCCGCTGAAGCCGGCGCATTTCGTTTAGCTGGCAAGGACATCGACTTATTCAAACTATGGGGCATAGTATGGCAGTTTGGTGGCGGCCAAAAGGTATCTTTATCAATGTCGTACATCATCCGCCGCGAGTTAATTGTCATACACTCAATTATCTAGGTAACGCAACAGAACGCATGGTCACAACTTCTCCCGCAGTTCGACCTCCCTGAATATCTCCCGGCCCCGCCCAATGGACAGCGCGCCACCTCCGCTATCTTGGCTAATTATTATAATGCTATCATTCAACCCTTTGAAGAGGTTTATCGTCGCAACGTCCAGGACACGAATCGAAAGGCAATGATGACAACGGGCCGTCCTCCAGGCGCACCGATAAACCCTCCCAATATGCCTCCTCAAACACCAAGTTCTGCACTTCAAGGTCACCCTTCTCAATTGTCTGGTTCTGTTAACAACATGATGGGCTTGCTGAACCAGTCCGTATCAGGCGGACAGAACACGTCCGTCTCGATCACTGGTAGCCCCACAGCCCCTACATCACAAGCATTACCACAGAGTCCCCATCCACAGCATGGTGTGCCTAACACATCTCTCTCAGGAACACATGGCTTCTCGGACTCTTTAGCCGGCCATTCCTTAGTGCCCCCACTGAGCAGCGCAACCATCGGATCCCTTCCTAGCTCTGCAGCCAATGAGTACCACGAGCAAGATGCTCCTGGAATGAAACGGAGGTTCGAGTCCGAGGAACTCGACGGAAAGCGTGCAAAGTTGAAGATGGGTGAGTTAGATTCACCAACGTTGGATGTACGTAATTAATGACATTGAGCGGCCGATTATAAGGTGGGACAGAATTGCCAGACGTTGTCAGTCTTTCTACTCCCCTTCCCTGAAGCCTCTAACCATCCTCACAGTTACCCTCCATGTCAGCACCAGTGGACCGGTCTCTCCCCCAGAACCTAGCGAACTCGGTACCACCTCCCGTCTCATCTCGACCACGTTCTCAGTTCACGAGGACCAAAATCGAGTACATCCCGCTAGCGCGTGAAGTGGACACCTATGGAGGGCGTGACTTTAGCATATTGGAAGACGAGTACCTTCGTGCTCAACGTCGCCCTATGCGGGATATCAACGAATGGGGAACTGTGGACATAGAAGCGCTCACGATGTCCATCCGCTGTCGACTAACGGTCGAACTTTCGTATGCTCTGACCACGCTCACCCTTCTTTCGACGATGAAAGGCCCTACCCCCGGTTCGGGCTTTCCCATTGCGCAGTGCACTGATCTTTTGGAGGAAGTGTTGGATCTTTTGGAGGAAGAAGCATTTGATGGGATCGGTGATACATCCCAGTATCGCCTGACGGACGATACCCGTATACCACGCCATCGTGAATTGGTAACCCTTACTCGCGAAACTGAGTCGCTACCATTTGCGGGATTGAAAAACGAGCAGAACTCGCAGAAGACGGATCATGGCCCCCGGCATCGGTCAAGTCAAGTTATTCTTGCTGTGACGAATATCATCCGGAATTTGTCTGTCATCCCAGACAACATGCAGTTCATGGCGAGGCATGACCGGACGCTGGAGTTGGTATTGCGTGTTTGTGGAGTCAGTGCCCCTCAGGATGGTGGTTCACCGAGACCAACATCACCCGCTCTCTCCATTCCTGACGTTATCAGCGTCCGCAAGGATGTTCTTAATATTCTGTCCAACCTCTCAGTCATGATCTCTTTTCCCCAATCCACCTTTCCCTCCGAGTTCACTACCCGCATTTGCAGCCGAATATTCGAACTCGTTGCGTCGATTCTAATTGAACCGGCAGATGCAATACCTCCGACGCAAATGCTGAAGCTCAGTGGTGTCCCTTTCCACAACTACAAGCCACCGTCTCTTTCTGATGTGGCCCTCGATGTCTTCACACACATTGCCCACTCAGATCACAACCGGAAAATATTTTCTACGGTGATACCACAGCAGTGGCTGTGGCGTCTGCTGGAGACTCTGGTCTATCGCCTGCCAGTGAGCGATCCTGATTTCGCATTTCTCTCGCGAGAATCGTGGCTGTCGTACCTTGAGAAAGCCACAATGGCAATATACGCCATTTCGTTCCTATCCCCTCCGGAATTGAAGAAAAAAATAAAGTCGGATCGGTCGCTCCACTTCTCGCAGATTATGCTTCGCATGGCCCATAGGTTTGCCGCAACCAATGCTTCGCCAGAGACTCGACAGTGGTTCATGAGTACTGCGCGCAGAGCAATCGAATCAATGAAGGCCGTCGATGGTGGTGAGGATGCCTTCGACACCTCTCAAGCTACCCAGCCGACACTTGCGTTTGGGATGGGCTTTGGGGAGTCGGGAGAAACAAACGTAGAGAAGGGGATGGGGATGCTCGCTGGCTGTCGAGATGCGGCATGGGAACTGCTCACGCAGAAAGATCTGGATCAGACAATGTTTGCCGAGTTGGAGAGTTTAATGAGAGTGGAATGAGGGATCTGTATGTTTCTCTGACTTTTATGTAATGTCATGTATTGCGCATGGGCAACTGCTGTGGCGATCCACACAACGCGCAGTTATGATCTGATACATGACCGTTCTCCACTTTGATCATAACGACGACCAACATCAGCGACGTATTCCAGCACTACTAGGAGGCATTTGGTTTACATGCCTGCTGATACTGCTCCCCCTCCACGCTACTCTCAGCATGGCCCCAACGATGTCCTGGGCAGTGACTGCCCATCGGACGTGTCTGGTCTCCAGTTACTTATCGTACCAGCCCTAGATGGCATAAACTTCCAGAAGGGCTATGTTGGCGCTGAAGGAGAACACGCAGCAATGGAGGGGGAAGTGCACCTCAAAGGTGCCCAACCCGGCGCATGGAAGAAATTGTCAGTCCGTCCAACTCCTCCTTGGTGATAACCTGACCGAACTGGGCGAAAGGTCCGTGTCTTTGCGCACGACAGAGTCTGCACACGGACAGGAAATTGAACTCTGCGTTTCTGAAATGGACGTGGCTTCGTTCCCGCTTGACTCTTTCGAAGCCTTCCCGACCTCTTTCCCATTCGCTATACCACTCATGTCAGATGTGCCGCAATGTGTCCACACTCTGCACTCCTCAGTGATGCACGTACTAAATGCGACACTGTACCCAGTGGATCCAACACTCCCCCCTACGTCAAGAGAACTGTTGGTACACACGAGGCGCTATACTTCACACACGCATACCGTTGCGATCTCACCTGAGAAGCACGTAATACATCATCCGGTGCGCGTGGAGGCAGAGATTCCAAAGTCAACTTTCATTGCGGGAGAATCAATTCCTGTCTACGTTACGGTGCCGCCTCCACCTCGCCAGCTCGTTCTGGGAGGAGGGCTCAGGCTTCGGAATGTCAAGACGGAGCTCCTTCGCGTAGTTGAGGTCAAACGTTTCGATGACTTGGAGCACGAGTTTCAGAATCCTCCACAAGAAGCTATGGGACGACCAACAGATGAAATCAGCGATTCTCCCCTTGGGGGTCCTTCATCTGTAGCACTTTCTTTGACTGTAGAGAAACCAAGTGATCCTTTATCAGACTCTCCCTCGCCCTTTTCTGCTGCATATACAACAATCATGTCCCGTTCTGGGGCATCTTGCAGGTTCCATGCCTCTCATCCAGTTCGACTACGCTTCGTTCTACATCAAACCTCGCCGTCTGCTTCCCCGCCCGATCGTCCACGGTCTCTAGTTGAAGGGGATTACGCCTACGCGGAGAATGTCCCACATTGTGTGTCCATCACACAAACAACACTTCTACACAAAGTATCGTTCTTATTAAATGTCTACACCTCCTTTGTCGACATCGCGAGCAGGACAGAAACGCTGTACACGATTTCCATTCCCATTAATATCATCCCACCCCCCGCTCCACTACCCGAAGTTGAAGAATGGATAGATACTGCATATCAAAAGAAGCATGATCGTCCGCCGCTCAAGACCGTGCGAGAGGAAGACACCGAAAATTCCGCTCCTTTATATCACGAAGGAGAGGCTGGTCCAAGCTACACACAACATGGAGCTCCTCCTCCATTTGAAGACAGAGACGTTCCTCCACCACCCTTTTTTCCGTCAGAAGCATCCACGTCTAGTGACTTGCCCACGTTCCAGGAGTCAGAGAACGAGATATATATTCCTACTAACGCGGAAGAACATTTTGCGACTCCTGTAGCAGAGACAATCATAGTCGGGGAAGGGGTCATTTTTGGCTTTCCCTCTTCACAACAGTTCGATGGCCACACTGACCCGTTACATCGGACATCGACCCCCCCGCCTTCGGTTGAAGAGGCGATACGAGACCCTGAGGTCACCGAGTTTGTCGATCTTTCTCAACCACGTCGAGTGTTGGGACTGATGGTAGAAGAGCAACCACCACCCCCGCCTCCACCTCTAGACGATCCATCCGACCCGCCTCCTTCCATAGATTCCGTGTTTAGATCCCCGACGTCGTCTGGCTCTGTTCAAACCCATCCTTCCACAGGCATAGCGCGTCATTCGTTCACCCATGATCGCCACTCGTTATCACAAACCGGTGAGGTCATGGATCAAGGATCGTCCCATGTACCGGCGCCCCCACCGTATCTGACGCCCAATGACCAAGAACAGGTTGCGAGACCTCCACCTTATGTGGACGTTATTCCTCCACATAATAATGATCATCAATGAAATATGTCCATAGGTATATCAATTGGACAGACTAGGCCACGGTTGAGTCTACCTTCCAATAACCGACTAGAATTAAGGAAGCAATTACAAGAGGAAGGTTTGGAGGCGTAATCATATATATGTCAAGGGTTCATGTAATGAATCATGGGATAAAGGACAAAGATGGTAGTTCTCCAGAATAATAACAGATGAATAGCTCAACAATTGCAAGCGTCTTTACTCTTCGCTTGGTTTTCCTCCAGGTTAACAGCACCTTCTTGCCGTGAAGTACCCACTCGATTACCTGCAACGCCGTTTCTGCCAGCACCGCGGGTAGAGGCCAAGATGTGCTCAATTGGTATTTTCTTGGCTGCATAAGTTTTAGACAGGCACAAGAGGAAAGTCAAGGAAAGCGAGCGGACCGATTTCCGTGAAAATCTCTACGATACCCTCTCCGGTCTTGGCACTAGTCTCGAAGAAAAGTAACCCGGCCTCTGTGGCGTAAGCCTGAGCTTCCTCCCGAGGAACTTGTCTTAGTGATTCCTCGCCGCCACCAGGACTGGGGGCCTCCCCTGGTGTTGCGGTGGCGTCATCTGCCTCGTCTTCGGACTCGGATGCAGGGGTTGAGCCTGGGAGGGAAGCAGATGGTTGGACCAAGTCGACCTTGTTCCCAGCGAGTGCAATCACGATATTTGGGTTGGCTTGTCTTTGCAACTCCTTGACCCACGACTTTGCCTTCTCGATACTGGAAGCTTTTGTGACGTCATAGACGACGACAGCGGCCTGAGCATTGCGATAGTACATGGGCTGTGAAATGGAAATATAGTCAGGGTAGATAAAGGGAGAGCGGCCGGACTGACGGCGAGGGAATGAAAGCGCTCCTGGCCAGCAGTATCCCAGATTTCGTAACGCAGTACACGATCCTCTAGACGACATTTCTGGGTCAAGAACGCAGCACCGATAGTGGGTTCTTTGTTCGGTTGGAATTCGTTGGATACCTTGCGGGGAAATGGGGTGTCCAGCCATGTTATGCGACCTTGAGATAGCGACTCACGAATCGAAGAACGACGGATGACTTGCCAACGGCAGCCTCGCCTAGTTGGATGAGAGGTGAGGAAAAGATGAAGCGATTCGAGCATGGGAACGGAGACACACCGAGAAGAACGAGTTTGACCTGAACGGATCTGTCCACAGAACCTGCTGCAGTATCAGCCATGGTTGTAGACAGAAAGTCTCTATGAAAAGTATAGACAAAACGTCAGACTGAGCGGACGACGAGGGCCAACTTGAAGATGACCTTTGCTGCGGCTTTGTTTACTCTTGTGTTCCCTCTGCCCCAATATGAGACTGAGTTATCATCCTTCATCCTTCATACTATCATGTCTTTTGGTGCGTCTCCCCCACGTCTGACCCTCCAGGTTGATTTCGCGTTTCACCCAACTCCGGAGAGTATACCTCCCCACAACGTCAGTTACCTGCAGAAACCTCTACATTCAGCTCCGGTAAACTATCACCCCCTCGTGCGTCCTCAGACTCTGTAAATATGACTGCTACCTCACCCTTGTCTACAGAACCCAATCAACTTTTTGTTTCATGCCGCTCTCGTACACCCAGACAAGCTTGCCCTGGCTCATCCCGATGCTAACCAGCCCGCTTTCTACTCATATAGTATATGGTGATTCAGCCGATCACACGCTCTTCTTAGTCTTGTTCAATTTGCAATGCTTTAGGGCCCAACGCATCCAGAATATGGCATATGCCCTCATACAGGCTGGGATTCGCCCAGGTGATCGTGTAGCGGTTCTGGCTCCAAATTCGTGAGCGCCCGCAGTGTTGCTTCTGAAATCTCAACTAACCCACCACTCCTCCAAGCCCTATGATTGCAGGTAAATGTCACCATCATTTCCTTGTCCATCCCCAGTGACTCAGGTCTGTAGATGCCCACTTTGGTGTCCTCGCCGCTCGCGCCATCCTTACCCCGATCAACACGCGACTAACTCCTTTAGAAATTGCTTACATTCTTGAGCATAGCGAATCCAAACTCATACTTGTTGACCACGAGTACTTACATCTCATCCCTAATACCAAAGTCACTACCATCGTCTCCCACGATACCGGTAGGCTCGGGGATCCATATGAAGACTTTCTGACCGCGGGTCGAAAATTCAGTTCCGAGAGGGGCTGGGCTGGGCTTGATGTAGAACTCAACGAAGACGTTCCTGCAGTTCTGTGTTACACGTGAGATCCCATTCCCTGACATTGGCATCACCCCAATTTTAAGCTTCATTCCAGTTCGGGTACCACCGGTAGAGTGCGCGCTCGGATGTCCAACTCTCTAGATGATCATCTGATGTTCCTTTAGCCTAAAGGGGTCGTCACTACCCTGCGAGGTCTGTTTTCATGTTCTTCGAGTATCAGTTTGGCGGCTGAATTTGAGTTTCAGGCTCGTACCTCGCAGCAATAGCGAACGCTTTCGAAGCGAGGTAGGTGTTCACTCTAATAGTCAGACAACAAATTCAATATTTGTTCTCGAGAATCAACCAAGAATCCTGCTACCTATGGTACTCCCTTTTCTCCTCCCTCGGTACTCTGCCAAAATAATCCGTTCCATGTAGGATCCTCCCAATGTTCCATGCTGCAGGATGGACGTTCCCTTGGGCCAATGCTTTTGCATGTGCAACACAGGTATGTCTTTATCGTGCGAGTTTCGTCTGGTTGCTTGTCATTGACATCTCCACGTAGATCACCATCCGACAGGTCGACTATCCCCAGATTTGGAAGCATCTGCTTAATTCTGGTGTCACGCATTACTGTGGTGCACCAACAGTCCAAGTCTGTCTTTCTATCAACGAGTCATTATCACATTATAACAGATTTCAACTAGATCGGAATCGTTAATGATACCTCCAAGCAACCTTTACAGCAACCTGTTTCTGCCATCATTGCTGGATCCGCACCGACTGCTCAGTTGATCTCTCAGCTTGAGCAGATTGGGATCAAGCCTGTCCATGTATATGGCCTTACGTGGGTCTTTCTTTCTAATGTCTGTCTTGCTGTTTGACTCGGGGTCATGTTTCAGTGAGGTACGCTACTTGGCCACTTTCCAGATCATAGTTTACCTTGGTCGCAGACTTACGGTCCATTCACGCGGTGTTACGATCAACCCTCCTGGACATCACTATCTCTGGAAGATCGTGCAAAGCTGATGGCGCGCCAGGGACATAGCTTTGCCACCGCCCAAAATGTTCGAGTCGTGTATCCTCCAAGGCATGAGAATGATCAAGAACTCATTGACGTCCCCAAGAACGGACGCACGGTGGGTGAGATCGTGACGCGGGGCAATATCGTCATGAAGGAGGTGGGAGAAACCATACCTTACGTATTGAAACTATACAATCGCACTGTTTGACAGTACTTCAAAGATCCAGAAGCCACCCGCAAGGCGTTCAGAGGAGGGTACTTCAACTCTGGTGACCTTGCGGTGATGCATCCCAATGGTGTTGTGCAGATAATGGATAGAAGCAAGGACATCATTATCTCTGGCGGAGAGGTAAGTACGACGGTGTCGATTCTGCGACAATGGTGGTTATGCTTCGATAGAACGCGTCAAGCCTTGCCATAGAACTGGGTAAGTCACACTTCCTGCCATATTGTTATTCCAATTCACCGTATCAAGAACTTGCGAGCCATCCGCATGTCCTCGAGGCGTCGGTAGTCGCGAGGCCCCACTCCAAGTGGGGTGAGCGCCCAATGGCTTTCGTTATCCTCCGACCAGAGTATGTTCAGACGTGGGTTGGGAATCACGCGGGATTCGAGGTGGAATTGAAGCGCCACGCGCGTACACTCTTGCCAGGATTCGCCTGTCCCGAGTGGGTCCAAGTAGTTGGTAAACTTCCGGTAAGTGTGCTCCGTCTTAATCCACGACACATGCTTATGCCTACTTTATAGAAAACATCCACCGGCAAGATCTTGAAAACTGATCTACGGAAGATAGCTGCAAAACTATGAATAGTTAACCGTGAATGAAAAGATGGTGACGTAGGTATCTGGGAGTGTGTGATAGATATATAAGTGGATGACAATGTGAAATGAGAGACAAACTAGGAAATGATTGGACATGAAAGTGTACTAGGCTATACATCAGGACAGAGTCTCAGTATCCTAAAGGCGCCACCATTGCGTTCACATAGGTAAAGTTCGTCACTGGTGCGTCCAAGAAAGACAATTTCGTTAGTGAACTCTTGTTCACTGTCATTGACAGTCGTGAATTCGCCCTTGGACGGAGATTTGCCCGGGGGATAGCTCGCTTTCCTTCCCAAATAGCCAGTCTTTCCCTTTCCAGACAGGGCAGTGCCACCAGTAGAAGAACTGACAGGAGTCCCTATCTTCCATACGAAAGGGCCTCGTCTGTTGATATTTGAAGGTGGAGGAAGAAAATGTGGTAAAACCGTACGCGACTCGTCTGCTGGTTTGAGCAGCGCGTCGCCGAGGTCCATCGCCTCCAGACCTCCTTGCCGCATTGCAACGATCACAGAACGGTCTCCCACATCAAAAGCTTCCACTCGTTTTATGTCGCCCATTCGCGGAACATTCAGTTTGGAGTCGAGCTCCTCGTCCGCGCTCCACAGGAATCTTCCTCTGGTCACGGAACGCCCGCGAGCATCAACGATAGACGTGCTGTGCCCACCCCGAGAAGAAAAGAATAATGCTGGTGGACCAAAATGCCGGGGCTGAACAAGAAGAGAGATAGGTGGAAGCAGCGGTTTGGATGCGTCAAATAACGGTGGCGAAGGTTGTATAGCTGCGAGTGGTGGAGCTGACCGGAATGGGTGAACTGGGTCGACACATTGTTGTCTGAGGTCTCTAAGTAATGTATACTCATGATCCTCCTCTTTGCGGACAGGAAGATCGGGTGGAAGTAATCCGTCCTTGTACCAAGCCTGCATCAAACTCGCTTTCCAAGGTCCTGGATCATTGTGAATAGAATTTTACGATGTGTCGAAAAAGCATGACATACCATGGATAATGTCTTTGGGATCACGATAAAACCATCTCGACGGAGGTGCTGGTGCTGGCATAGGTAAACCAGGCGGATTGAATTGAATTGATGCAAGGTTTCTACCATCCCCGTAAGTGTCTGGTTCATGCTCAGCACGATAACCGAGAAAATCAGGATATGTCGGAGGTATGATATAGTCGTCAGCGATAGTAGCAAGAGGAATCTTTGGCGCGAATGATAACTGCTGAAATGTGGTGTAAGGTCCAACTTGGGCGGAAGCGAGGGCAACCAGTTCCTCAGCGTGCGCCAGAGCAGAATCGTGTGGGCCACTGCTTCCCGTGGGAGTGTTGGCGCGCTCGGGGAGATGCGCAGTGGAGTTGTTGCGCGAAAGTAGATCTTGGCCAGATGGTACGGTGACACCAACGCCGAGGTTGACGTTGTCTTCATCTTCATGAACTTGTGGATCGGTGTCAAAAAGGTCCGTCTGGCCATTTCGGATTTCCCTCACCCTCCGCCGAGCGGCTCTTCGTTCTGCGCGCCCGATACGGACTTCCCGCACCCTCACGGTCGCGGGTTCCAACCCGAAAACATTCTGTGAAAATACCAAAAAGACTTCCACGAGGTCGTCACCTTGCAGTTGTAGTTCGAGGGATTTGGGAGAGTCTGGAAGAATAAAAGTACGAGAGAGGCCAAGAGCTGTTCTATATGTTCCAGCGAATAATTCCACCTTCTCTCCATTCTCTCCGCAGAGAATGGCCAGGAAACTACCACAACGTTAGAAGAAAATGACTTAGAGTGTTCTTCCTACCTTTTTTTCTGAGTCTCGACTGCTTTAATCAGAAGGGATCCCTTGGTTCCGGGGAGTTTGACATATTCAAGTTTTGGGGGTGGTGCTTGCGGAGTCGGCGGGGATTGGACGTTGTTCTTTCTTGAGTCCATGTCGACGTTCTTGAGCACGAGCGTCGGAGGTCGATCATCTGACCTGCGGGAACTGAACGCCGTGCTGAAAATCCGCGGAAAAAGGCGGTGTGGTGGTGCTGACCCTAGAGTGGAAGGAACAGTGGGCACAGGTGGAATCGAGCTAGTATGTAGAGGGCGCGGGCCTCCAGAGGAAGATGGTCGAAGAGTAAGACCGGTCGTAGTCGCCGAGGGTCGTGTGCGACTAGAGAGGGAACGTACGAGAGGTCTGCCTTCACTTTCAGGTATCGTCGGAGAAGGTGGTGATACAGGGGAGCCCAGAGGCGTATCATAAAGGGAAGGGGATGTTCTCATGTCTTGGGATCCTGTAGGATTGAAAATATTTCCGAGAACGGACCAACGTCGTCGCCGCCTTTCCGGTCGACTGGAGATGCTGCGGGTATGAGAAAAAAGAGCATCTGGCAAAGAAGATATTGCGGGGAAACCATCTTCGCCTGTCGCTGGAGCCGATGCATGAATCAGGACAGGCTCTTGAGGCTGAGTGGTGCCCGCCGGAGGTAACTCAGGGAGCCTGCTTTCCAACAGAGCTTGGGCAAGCGTAATTCGTTCACCAGGAACGGCAGCAGTGTCGTCGTCATCTTCATCGGGGTCCACATCAGGAGAAAGCTGCTGTGGTGGTGTTTCGTAAGTGGCATGAATGGCAGTACTCTGATTAATTGTCGAAGGTGAAGTTTGTAAAGCCTGATGAATGGTAAGGAAAGCTAGCGACGGAGAAGGATCAACTGGACGCACAGGAGCTGCGTTCATACGGGAAAGATTTAAATCAAGATTTGGTGGTCGATTCCTCCGGTGGGATTGAACCGTGTGGCTTCGAACTGGAAGTGCGGGGGTGGCGCCATCCATGTTATCATGTTGGTCATCGCTCCTTAGAGGTGGAATAGAACTCGTCCTCTCATCCAGTGCTTGACTTCCGCTTGCACCCGCCGTTAAGACGTCAATAGCCTCGTCATCGCTGGCTTCAAGCCAATCAGAGTTCTTTGATACGTCTGCTGCATTTGGAACAGTACCAGTAACCGCGTTTGATATCGAAGGGGACAACGGCGGAACTGCAGGAACAACGACCAAAGACAATGACGACCGCCTGGAACGAGCTATGTTTACTGAAACTGAAGATTGCTGGTTTCGTAAACTCGGCCGACTATCTGGCATGCTGGTGTAAGGCGGGGGCTGGCCCAAAGGGGCAAATGAAGACAGTGGTTGCATTGTCGGTGGTCTAGGCTTCTTTGGTGTGGCAGGACTGGAGATTGATGATGACCTCGAAGTAAACTTGCTGTTTTGTTGAATCTCAGTAATTGGTGGAGCTGACAATGATAATTTGCCCCGTTTTTCCGATGAATCCCGCTGGTCAACGCTCGGGTTTGCATGACCTGCCTTCTTGGACTCCTCTCTGCGCGATCGTTCTCGTTCTCTACGAACTTCGACTTCTATGCGCCACTCCACAGCTTTCTTGACCTCCTCTAAAGCGTATACTCGAACCCCATCCCTGCGACCCGCTATAGCTACCAACACCCCGCGATGCTCCATCACGACGACGCTTTTAAATGCGACCCTACGCACAAGAGCATATGGTTGAGAAGCCGGAGGCGAGACCAGAGGGAGTACATCCAAGCCTTGTGCATGACAGAGGAGGAGATAATGAGGGGCCAAAAAGGCCCCATTTGCAGGGGGTGAACTGAAGTGGGAGGGAGAAAGGTCGGGGGTGATCGCGGATAATGAGAGGCCCAATTCGTGGAGTGTAGGTGGAGGTAGTGCAGGTGGGGGCGTCAGTGACCGGACGGGGGCTGGAGAGGGTATCCTTGAATCTGCTTCGGATTGCACTGCGACCGGTGCCGTTGGTGGTTCTTCATGAATCGGGCGAGCATTCGCTGAAGTGATGATATCACGACGATGAATGAGATTTGAGAAAAAACCAGAGAGACGATTGTTAAACCGCGATGACTATAGCATAGTTTAATGTTCTGGAGAGTTTGCGAAGAGCAAAGAGCACGGGAATTTACCTCCATGGTTGAACGACGTCTCCTCAAGCGATCTCTCGCCGGTGCCACAGTCACACTGGATGACTGGGGATGTAGCTGCGTGGGGCTGGTTGTATAGGTGTCAGAAGGGGGAGATCGAGCGGTTGACGGTCGCTGAGGAGGAGACTGAAGGGTAGAAACGTGCCCTACGGGGAGGCTGTGGACGCTAGCGGCCTCAGGAGGCCCCTGAGACGTCTGCGCGGGTTCTGGATGTGCTGCGGAGGGGTTGGGACGGGACGAGTCAGTGGTGTCCGAGGCGGGTATCGAATCCTTGGTATCTCTGAGCAGGGAATGGGTTGCGTGGTTGGAAGGGCCGGGATCATCGTCGGTTGTGGAGTACTGAGCGTGTACGGTGAGCATTTGTTAGGGATGGTGGGAGCACGGAAGAGGGCGTGCGCAGAACAGCGCAGCCCACGACGAACGGAAGTGGGAGACGTCAAGAAACCCACCGTGGACGAGCGGATGGATGTCCTTCCCGACCTAATATTCTCACGATGTCAATCACGTGACATTGTCACGCTGTGACGTTGTTACCGGCAAATAGGTCCGGAGCAAAAATGTCCAGTCGATCTGTTGTTCGCATGCGATGTTCTCCCTCCGTCTCCTCACCTCGCGGTCTGCTCACTTTCCCCGTAGATGGGCTCACAACGCCCCTGCATTCACCCATCTCAACACCGTCACAGACGATGACCTCGCTCACTTTACAAGGATACTCCCACCCAATGCGATCCTTTCTACCCTTCCCCCAAAATCCAACTCACCCGATGACCTCGCTCCTTACAATGTAGACTGGATGGGAAAATACCATGGACAAGCAAATACCGTCTTACGTCCCCGCACAACACAACAAGTCAGTGACATTGTCAAGCTCTGCGCTAGTCGCCGCATTGGTGTAGTTCCCCAAGGTGGCAACACTGGTCTCGTCGGGGGGAGCATCTCATTACAAAAAGAAATCGTTCTCAGTTTGAGTGCAATGAATAATGTTCGCTCTTTTGACCCTGTATCTGGTAACTACCAGAATCCCTGTCCATATCCCGAACGAAATACAATTACTTCTCTCCAGGTATCTTGATCGCGGACGCGGGATGCATCCTGGAATCTCTCAGCGACCACATCGCTCCTTACAACCACATCATGCCACTTGACCTCGGCGCGAAAGGAAGGTCTGTACACCCCTCTTGTCTCCCCTTAGACTCACTTTCGTCAAGTTGTCAGATAGGTGGCAACCTTTCTACAAATGCAGGAGGTCTCCGACTTTTGCGGTATGGTTCCCTCCATGGTACCGTACTCGGTCTCGAAGTCGTACTTCCAGACGGTACTGTACTCAACCAGTTGTCTACTTTGCGTAAGGACAACACTGGTGCGTCGCCTTCCGTGTGCGACAAGGCCCCCACCATCTCAGTCCTACTGCAGGCTACGACCTCAAGCAGCTGTTTATCGGTGGAGAGGGAACGCTCGGTGTAATTACGGGTGTTTCAATTCTCACCCCACCGGCGCCCCAGGCATCCAACAATATCTTTTTGGCATTGCCCCACTTCAAGAATGTCCTTCCTCTCTTCCAGACCGTGAAGCGACAATTGGGCGAAATTTTGTCCGCTTTCGAGTACATCGACCGTACCGCCTACGATATGGGCCTTGACCATGGTCTGGGACCCATTCTAAATCCAGACGAAGTCGGTGATGCACAGTGCTTCGTCCTTGTCGAGACAAGCGGTGGGAACCAGGAGCACGATTCGGAGGTAATTATACATAACTGTATCGGCCGACCGCCAGCTGAACCCGAGGGACATGGCTAATAACAGAAACTGAACACCTTACTCGAAAGTTTAATGTCAGCTGACGAGCCCCTCATTTACACCGGAACTCTCTCACAGTCCCCGGGACAATTTGCTTCGCTTTGGGCGCTGAGGGAAGGCTTGACGGAATGCGTGCAAAAGGAAGGGAAGCCATACAAATATGACGTCTCTGTTCCTCTTGCAAACTTTCAAAGCGTGGTGGATGCCGTCCGCGAACGTCTGATCTCAAAGGGGCTTTATGGCGATCATGCAATCTCCAAGGTGATGGGGTACGGACACGTTGGTGATGGTGAATGTTCCTGCGCAGATGGTTGAACTTATCTTACCTACGCTCTTTGCAGGGAACCTTCACTTGAATGTCATCGCTAAACATGGTTACCGCCCCGAACTGGAGGCCGCTCTCGAGCCATTCATCTATGAGCTCGTTGGTGCGTTCTGAACTTACCCTCCACGAGATGGTGAAGCTGACCGCTGACTGCTGCATAGCTTCGCACAAAGGTTCTGTATCTGCAGAGCATGGTGTTGGGTCGATGAAGACCAGCGCACTCCGATACTCGAAGAATGATGTGAGCATAGAGTGGATGAGGAAAATCAAACAGGTCTTTGACCCGCTCAACATTATGAACCCTGGAAAGGTCTTGCCATCCTAGATTACTTACCACTGGGTGTGGTATTCCAGTCTCTATCGTTGAATATTGAATACTCGGCTGGATGGTCGGCATTCCAAGAATATCGTTTCAACAAGTTGCTGGTGCGATTCAGTCACGTGGGTAGACGTTCGGGATGGTGACTTCATCGATGACCGCATACACCAGCGTTGCGATTCCGACGACTGGCAGTGACGTAGCCTTCCAGAAAACATATATAAGGCCAGGTGTGCTCGGTGTCGTCCTCAGCACTTCCTCGACCCCAACTACATCCTCACACAACATTTTGAATATGGCAAACCTTGGAAACGTAGGTCGTACCTCGGGCATTCGAGTATCGTGAGCTGAGACATAGCGCACAGGTCGCCGGAGGCCACAGTGCGCTCCAACCCACCTCTTGGCATCGGCAGCGGCTAACTAGCATTTGTAGAGGCTACGATGGCAAACCCCAATGTCTCTGAGGAGGCCAAGGGGCATTCGAAGCAGGTGCTCGACAAAATGGAAAGTTGCGGCGAGCTGCCCGAGCAGCAACATCACGATGAGGGGAAGAATGCAGGTAATGTTATTGGTGGTCACAAGGTTTGCGCTTCCAATGCGAGTCTCGTTTGGACCTTTGTTGACGTGCGCAGGCCACATTGAAGAACCCCAACGTTTCGGAGGGAGCAAAGGAGCATTCCAAACAAGTCTTGAAGGACATGGATGCCTGACTGCGTCGGGTGTGTACGACAGAGGTATTGTAAGATAGTGTCAACATATAGAAATATTGTCGTTTGTCGAGAGAGAGAGACGAGCCTAGCGAAGCTCGCGTTTTATTATTATTTTATTTCCTGAGCAGGATGAAGACGGGGTCACCGAGAACGATGCCAGCCATGTGTCGAAAAGAACCTGTTAGTGACAATAACAAACCACCAAACGATGCGTATACGGTCCTGTACAAAGCGTAAGTGCTCGGTCCAGCAGATGCTGGAGCTCACCATACACAATCTCTCCTCCCCCGTCAAACTTGTACACCTGCACCGCCGCTCGTTCACTGAAGCCCGTCCTCACCATGATTTACTCACCTTCCCATACATCACATAGTCGTACTCCTCCTCTAGTCCTTTCACGCCTTTCCCATCGGGTCTCCAGATGTCTCTGTCCTCTGCTTCGGCACCATCACCTCCGCTAGATGGGATCAAGGACGAAGCAAGTGCCATAGCAAAACTTTGACCCTCAGCAAGAGGGAATAGCTCGACATTATAATCTAGAGTCATGTCCATGTCGTGATTTTTGGAGCGAGCATATAACCGGGACACTGGCAGTCGGATTAGTATGTTGCGAACGATTCCACGGGTCTCGGTACCTCTGTCGAATTTTTTTCCCTCCTTGTCGATCGCATTGATAGTGAATATGTCGTCGAAGACGATATTCGATGAGGCTGACGACATGGTTTTGTTCGAGTAGATCACAGTCGACAGCCGCTTGAAGTAATCAAGTGCCAAGGGTCCCGGCGCGGGACATCCCACTCGGCACGTCGCATTTCGATTATCGATACTGAACTCCTACCTCACCCTCGTGTTCTAAGGATGGGCACTTCGGCAACATACTGTGCAAGGATCCCTCAAACCTGCTATCAGACCTTATTAACCTACCATCCGTTCCAGAATTTCTGCGTACTCGTCTGTTCTGGCATAGAGAGCCACAAGTTCTTGCGACCATCAAGATCTGGCGTCACCACCACTTCTTAGGAGCTCATAGCGCTTTGCTCGAATGGTACGCGCATATTTGAATGCTGTGAAATTTTCAATTCATACGATTGCGGTAGAGCTGAGAGCGAAACTACAATTATCGAGGTATCCCTTCCTCCTCGTAGTGTTCGCCAGTGGTTTGCTTCTTTAATTGGACAGGCATATATATCATCACACCCCCCACAAGGTCTCTTTCTTGCATAACCACCTCTCTCGAACGCATCCTTGTATCTTGACATCTTGCCTACACCGCTATCGAAGTTCAACTATGGGCCTCACTTTCTTGTCGCAATGATGGTCATCGGCCACTCCAAACTACATGCCCAAGGTGAAAACTTACTCAAAGCATATGGGTAGGTTTATCGAAGTCGAAAACCTGGAAGGTGATCAGGCTGTCAGGAAAGGAGAACGATGGAAAGATGAGCTTGGTATCTAGGTACCTTGCATCGAACCGTCATCGCATTCAATCATTACAGGTGGCCACCGACTCCGATGTGCTTGCGGCGAAACTTCGCGTGAATGGAAACGAATACAGTCCACACGGTACACCAAGAATTGATAGTACTGGGGGGAAACATCTATCTTCGGAGATCTGATTTCTACATTCCAGGAGGAAAGCCTTGTTCCGTGGTATAACAATTATAACCACCTTGCCGTCCTTCCGAAATGCACGTCCAGGCTGTTTCGTCAGACTTCCCAGGTAAGATGCGCGAACGATCTGCCACTTTGATCACAATTGACCAAAACAATGCAAGTATTCCCGGTCCCATTGGACCGATCAGCTTATTTCACGAGCCATGCCAATGTCAATGGAACATGACTTTCGTAGCTTGCAGATTCACTGCCTAGTCAAATTAATCATGAGTGGCAAAGTCCATGGTGTCGGGTTCTTGGATGCACTCCAGGACCATTTTGGTGGCGAATAACAGCGTTTAGGTTGATGTGCAACGCCCACGAAGTGGACTTGCTATAAGTGAGACAACCTCAAACACACGGCTGAAGCCGCCGTATCATCTCGTCAAGAATAGCTGCTAGCATACTTCATATTATGCGAGAGCAGGCACTCGCATCGCACGCCAAACATTGATATTCGCATGGACATGATCTTTGACTCCACTTACAGAGTTCGGTGACAGATCGGGACAGATGTCCTAACCCTTACGGGGCGAAACAAAGGTGAAGGAGATGCGAAGACGCTGTAGTTCCATTCTTACCGCTTTCATCCGCCTTCTCGTTCGTCGTTGTTTCTCCTGCGCCCTCAACGTGTCTCGGTTGACTCCCTACATCCCTACATCCTCCTGGCTTCATGCTGAGATTCGACATCTGTTCCTCCTGTATCTCCAATCATTGTGGATTCACGCGTGCACGTACCCATCATTTCGTGACTGACACGCTCGGCTCGGTGGTTTCGTCACATGGCCGCTCGGATGGGTGAGTTGTCGATGTTCATGTGTTTCAAGTTCGTGAGCACCGATGGAATCACGGTATCATGGGTCGAGTCATTTGTTCGGTACATTAACGTTCATCGAACTCGAGAAGTCGTACTAAGTAGCCCATTCAGCACTCTTGACGAGAGTTCGCGAGATTCGTAGTCGGTCGGTCGGTTAAACGGGCTTTCACTCGTCCAGGATAACTCATCCTGCAGTGTATGAAGTTTGGGGGGTGGGGTGGGCACCGAAGGCGTTCTCAGGCTGCTCGATGAAGCTGTGACGGTCGAATGCACTAGATTCGTTCAGTTATTGCAGTGAAGTCTCCTGATGTCATCCTCAGACAATGCCCCAGCATTCTCAACATCAGCGTGGTCGCCATTCTCGTCCGAATCAGTCGCGCTTGTTCGGGAGACAGGAATCTAGGCTAGATCTCTGATAGCAAGCCCGGATATATGAAAGTGGCGGGTACGGTGTTGGACGTTTCGTGGTAGGGGCTGCGCAAAGGGCAATCTGAATTCACTCAGTGGCTATCATGCAATGGTCGGGGAAGTGGTAATGATGTCGGATGGGGACGACAAATACAAGTCATGTGGTGAGCCACCGCAAGACTCGTCCTCGGAATTACTGGATGCCGGGCGTCCAAAGGAGCTGTGGGGCTGGTGGCAGAGAGGTGCGGTCAGGATGGTAATTGATTAGAAGAGCACCGTCAAATCTGTTCAAATCGGTCATCGGAACAATAAAGAGGGATGGGCCCTTGGTCGATGTTTGGTCGACGGGGTAGGCTTGGATTGTGGGGATGAGGTGTGAGTTCTGTTTGCATGCGCCGTTTGATTTCATGCGACCAGTCGCCTGGACGAGACCACTACCCCATGCCGCTATGGTGCCAGACTTTGTTCAAGAGGTGCGCACTGATGTCGCTTTTTTGGTTTTTCGAGCCGGAAGATGAACAAGCTGGTGAGAACTAAGAATAGACTGAGACTTGTGAGAAGCAGAAGTCAGAGTGGGAGGACCAGGGTCCACGGCGGGTCGTTGGGCGACAGAAACGGTGAAACACTTTGGCGTAATCTGTCTATCGCAAACGGGACACCACGACTCGTTGTAGTTCATACCCATTGTGAAGGAGAGGATACGAGACCTAGGAGGATAATTATGGGGTGGGTGACAACAAGAGCTGGTGAGACGAAGAGAGGCCACGAAGGAAGAATGGAACGTCGAGGAGGGGGAAAGAGGCAGGAAATAACCGTACAACGGTTGTCTAATCCAACCATGTTACGCGCAATGGTACGTCGAGCCACGTAAAGTGCTGTCTGGTAGCACTGATCTCACGATGGTCAAATTCGCTGAAAGCTGTATTTTTGAAGCGCAGCGTTACTTCTCAACGACTACACACTTTGTGTTTAGTCTGCATATACAAGTGCTGTGTTGCAGGGCACTGAGATCCACGGGAAGACGCAGGGGAACATCACGAGTATGGAGTACAATTGAGTCTAGAAAGCATGCAACGGACGGCGAGCCAGATATCAGTCACCGACAATTTGAACGGAAAAATGTCGTAATCACTATAATGGCTCGGCACCCCCACCTCGCATTCCCTTTTCCGTGACTCCAGCTATATTCCCAAGACCAGGCAGGACTATTTTCCAAGTCCCTCTGGAAGTGAGTGCTCTACGGACTTGATGCTCGATCAGTTCGTGCAGCTTTGGGACATCTTTTAGCATGGCTCGACTACCCATCAGAGACGTGGTCTTCAAATTAAGAGTGAACTCGGAAGGGAAAGAGATCGTTAAAACGGGCTCGGATGAAAAGGGAGACGGGGGTGCAATAGTGACCTAAGAAATTCCATGAGTGGATGTACCATGACCAGACGAACGCAAACTCGCCGATGACTCAAACAGATCGAGGGATATAGTGAGCGAAACGGGGAGCCGCGCAAAGCACGACATCGGGTAATTGAACAAATAAGCAGTAGAAAGCGATACTGAGACGCTGTCGGCGTAGGACATGTGAAACTTGACGGACTGTGGGGCGTCAGTGTCTCAGCGGGGTGTGGTGCAAGATACTGACGGTTAAAGGGCTCGTTTCCCCGGTACCGTCCACAAGCTGAGCGTTGGATAGAAGTGGCGCCGAGTTTCCGAGGTCCACTGCATGGATAGTAATGTGATCCTGGATGCAATCGTTCAGGGGGGAAGGTGACAAAAAAATGGAATGGGGAGCAGACAAGGAAAGTGCGAGGGCGGATTTTGTTGGCATATGCTTCTATTCGAGCCCGGGCAAGTTCATTCCCTTCGGAGCCTTGTAATCCGTTTTGCAGTTTTGCCCGGTAGACGTCAGCTACCTGTCCAAAGCTTATGAGACTGCACCACGCCATCGCATGGTAGATTGACGGACCTGTCGAGCAATGGAGTTGAGCCAACTGGCTGACTCTGCGTCCTGTGGGGAAGTGTCGGCTTCAGGGGGTGGTGAACGTGTTCGCGACGGATGGTCCGGCTTGCTGAACGGATGAAAATTTGGGGTCTCTGATTCGTCACTTTGCGGGAGAAAGAAAAGGTATTTGAGGACGAGGACGAGGATGAGGAAGATGGATAACTGTCCGAGGAGAAGGCCTTGGGTAAAGGTTGGCGTCAAGGAGAAGATGTAGTTGTTACCCATAGTTATGAGGGCCCGTATTGGACAAAAAAGACAGATTTGAATCTGAGCAGAAATAGTACGGATAAAGGAGGATAATTTGGCGTCGACTAGTGAACCCTTGTTGTGATTTACCTTGCTACGACAAAGTAAAACGCCTAGGGATTAATACGTTGGACAAAATTAAATAGATTCGTTGACTTGAGTCTTGCGTTGGATTTACCTTCCACTCATACACAGCCACTTCCGAGAATTGTAACAGTGTCACGAGAGTGACATATCACGCTGCTTTACATAACTGCAATCAGGTTTACAGTAATCTCTGAAATCTGACATCGCCCGCTAGTCGTAACTCACGAAGATTGACCGTGATTGGCCTGATAAATCCACGAATACAAAGGTAAGAACAAAAATATCTTTTCGTCCAATGCTGACCGCCAAACATAGTCTCCAGAGGTTGGCGTTCACCATGAACCTTGCTCAGCCAGCCATCTACGTTGCCTGGCCCGCCGCTCCCCTCACCAGCTCCCTCGTCCACACTTCCATCACTGGTCTTGGTCTCTCGACTTCCATCCTGTCCGTTATCCCTTCACCACCACCACCAAGCCTCATTCAATGGGCTAGCTACGACTGTATCGATCATGCCCTCACCGCTTCTGACCCATACAATGTCCTTTCATCATCTTATACAATCAGGAAGGCCCTCATTCGAAAGCACTTCTTGGCCCGGTGCATGCAATCCTATCTTGTCAAACGCCCCGAATCATCTCTCGCAAAAGCCGTGCCCCTCACTTGCGACATTGATATTGCCTACGCAGATGAACTTGACGAAATGTGGAGCGACGAGCTATGGGACCTCGGCCGCACGCTCGATGCCAACAGTGGTGACATCAAGCGATGGTTCATTCTCAAACCGGGCATGGCTGACAGAGGGATGGGTATCAGGCTTTTCGACAGCAAAGATGCCTTATACAATATATTTCAAGAGTTCGATTACGATCCTGACGAGGAGGAGGCAGATGAAGCAACCACATCTGTTATGACTTCTCAACTCAGGCATTTCGTTCTTCAGGTATCAGTGATGTCGATACCATGGGCATCCAAACTCATTGCACCTCTAGGAATACATTTCTACTCCTTTACTCATCGATCCAAACGAGGTCCCACTGTCGACTAAGGCCCAACCACCATACGAGCTCCGGGGTCATAAAGTCAATTTGTTTCTCTTCCTGCCTTCGTCAACTCAAATGGCACTCATCTGACAGTTTCATTTGCGGACATACGTTGTTGCCTCCGGCGCTCTAACAGTATTCATGTACGAACGCATCCTCGCACTATTCTCCTCGGAGCCCTACCACATTCCCATGCGCTCCGACCTTGAACTGACCGTTTCCCTCACTCCTCACTTGACCAACACCTCCTTGCAAACCCATCATGGGGAAGAGTGTGTGCGTCTTCTGGATGAGCTAATTGGGTGTCGTATATTGTCTGGCGGCGAGGAATCAAGCAACAATGTGTTGAACGCCGTAGACGTTGCCGTGATCAAACAACAGGTAGCTGACACGCTCTCAGAAACGTTCAGGGCTGCGCTCGACCAACCAGTACACTTCCAGGCATGATGGTCTACTCCCTCCGTCCTTTTGGGTCCTGTAATCATTGTCTACAGCCGTTACCCAATGCCTTTGAGCTCTATGGCGCTGACTTTCTGGTATCGCACGAATCTGTCGGTTTCCAGGTCAAGCTATTGGAGATCAATTCTGAGCCTGCCATCGAACTCACGGGACCACGATTGACTTGGATCCTGGAAGACTTATTCAAAGCCATTGGAATTGTTTGCATCCAGCCTTTTGCGCGGCGAATTAACCACGAAGGCAATCATGTGTCACTCAAGCCTGGGGAAACTCTGCACAATTTACGCAAATGTCTTGACATCAAGGTTCCATGGCGTGCTGAATAGTCCACAAGCATGGTTTACGAGGGAAAGATTGTAGAATTATTTGAATGTTTGGAAGATGACATCTCTATACATAAAGCAGATGCCCTCGGAGCCTATTGTGTGTTCCGCGCCATCGAGCGGAACTGAGCGAGTCACTTTTCCTGAAGCGGTGTGGAGCTCTGGAGCGGGATTGCGGCACGCCCTTGGTTCAGTGTTTCCTAGAGATTTGGTCCATACTTCTTGTTTTCGGTCAGACGGATCATCAATTTCGCATCTCGTTTCCGCTTCCGAGCTTTACCGCTGGTGATTGCTGATGTAGGAGTAACGGTGCTACGTGGCAGATTCCGCTGTATGGAACATGTCTCGAAGTTTTTCGCCGAAAGTCTGGCCGAATGCAACGCATCGAATCCCAAAGCACTGAAGTTTGATGACCCTTGCTCGTGATCATCCGCCTCTGGAAAGTCGTGCAGTTTGAAACATAATTCAGTTTCTGCGGGCACGTCAGCCTCTAGGGAATCGCATCCCAATGCACACGCACCTTGCGGTCTGGATATTCCAAGGTTTCTGGTGCAATTATCGTGGTACCTTGGTCGCGTACCCACTCATATGTACCTGGGTAACGGGATGTTTGGCCTGATGAACAGCATACATCCATCTGTTTGCCAACGTCGAAATTATCCTCGAATTTAATCCAAGCGCAATTTTTGGGGTTGTATTGGAAGATTGGTTTGACAACGGGACCTAGCGCAATCCCAGAAGGTGACCAAATTACCTCGTGGCAGTCGATGAAGTACTGGTAAGATATCAAGAGAAAGGTATCCCCTTCCTTGATCAGTGCGCACCAAACATCCATAACACCTGTTATTCAATGCAGTATGTACTGTGGATTTGATCTGACGTGGCGGTTCTATACCTTGTGGAGTTTGGCGCGAACATCGCAGTGAGTGTATGGTTAGAGATAACTCTAATTGACCTTCCACAGACTCGTAGGGAAAATCTTTCAGAAAGTCTCTAAATCAATTTCAGGAACATCATGATGTCGTTAATTACTTGCTCATGACAGGGTACAGTTCGGGACGTGGCAGTATTACAGCTCCAGGGCATGTCGTAGTGCAGTCGCATTTTACGGACCTCGTTGTACTCATGAACTTTAGCTTTCGTTCGTCTGTACTTCTCTTGAAGGATTGACAGCTTTTCTTGATTCCGTGATCAAGCCAGGGGCACGTTAGTCGTCCGCGGTCTGTAGTCGCACGTGATCGTGACTTGTTAATCCAAGTTTCTTTGAGTTGGATGTAGCAACTTGGGGAATGCAAAGTTCATCGCTGCCTTCGCGTGCGACGCCCACACCGTCGCGGAAACGTTCCAAGTGGGACGAAGACGATCCCGGGTCCGAAGCAATCCAAAGGCGTCAACAATCTCTCAAACGTCGCATAAAGTCGGTCCGCACTCCTCTGGATCCTTCTCCGTCTCAGCGATCTCGCCCACCCCACCCCACCATACATAGCATCTTCGTACCCCTCAGAAATTCTCATCCTCCAATCCAGCCGTCCCGTTCCGTATACTGTTACGAGCGACTCAACCAAATAGAAGAAGGGTCCTATGGCGTTGTATTTCGCGCCAGAGACAAAGAGACTGGGGATATAGTTGCCCTCAAGAAGCTCAAGCTCGACGAGGAAAAACATGGCTTCCCGATCACTGCACTTCGTGAGATCAGTGCCCTCATGGCTTGTCAGCACGAAAATGTAGTTCGAATTCGCGAAGTAGTCGTTGGTGACACCCTGACACAGTGAGTCCAGCAGCCCAGTCGCCTTCGAGGTTGCGATCAACACAATCCACCGGAAGAGTCTACGTAGTGATGGATTTTATCGAACATGATCTTAAGACACTCCTGACCCTCATGCCATCTCCCTTCCTGCAATCGGAAATCAAAACCCTGATGCTGCAGCTATTATCTGCTGTTGCTCACTGTCATTCTAATTGGATTCTGCACCGCGATCTCAAGACTAGTAATTTGCTCATGAACAACCGCGGGATGATCAAGGTAGCCGACTTCGGTCTCGCACGAAGATACGGTGATCCTGTCGGGGTCGGGGGTTTGACACAACTAGTAGTGACCTTATGGTACCGGTGTGTTGACGGTGTCATCTATCCTGTTTTTGTCCTCTCTTACATATGTTAACAGTGCCCCAGAAATTCTCTTGGGAGCTACCAAATATTCAACTGCCATCGACATGTGGTCTGTTGGATGTATTTTCGCGGAGTTGCTCTTGAAAGAGCCGGTCTTTCAGGCTCAAGGAGAGGTCGAACTTCTTTCCATGATTTTCAAGCTCCTCGGCCCACCCACAAGCTCTTCTTGGCCGGAGTACTCTGGCCTTCCCCTCGCCAAGACCATCACACTCCCTGCCCCACATGGTCACCAATTTCGCCAGCGATTCCAGTACATGACAACGTCGGGTATTGATCTTTTGATGTCATTTTTGACATATGATCCAGCGCAGCGGATAACTGCCGAAGAAGCTCTGCGTCACCCTTATTTTAGGTCAGTTGCCATCGTTGTTGTTTCCATTTTACTAAGGGATTTTACAAAGTGAATCCCCTCTTCCCAAGCACCCAGATCTTTTCGCTTCATTCCCATCAGTCGCTGCCGGAGAAAAGTGAGTAATGAATGTCCCCTTCCCGCGACACAGTGCGTGACCTTGTCGGTACCCAGACGCAAGAAGCCATTTGATAGCCCCTCTGCACCTGTGCGAGCGGCAGATTACATTAAATTTGCGGAGAACGATGTGCCATAGTGTGCAGTTTATGATATGTCTATTATGGACTGCAAGTACATGTAAGAACGGCAAGTGGAGTAGGCAGGAACACAACTCGACTAAAGACTGTCAGCACCATCACCAATGCTATCGTCAACACTGTTCAGCAACTGTCGCATTCTCTGAAATCGTGTCCTAGTGCGATCCATTTCACCACACCTGTCGTAGAATTCTTTCACCTCTTGCACAGTGAACCTGAACTCGTTGGCTATGCCGTAGATCGCTTGATCAATGCAATGGAGCGGGACCACCGCCTGTCCGTCTTCTGACGCGAATGTGATTGGTGCCACGAATGTATTGGAATGTGGGCTTGAAACGCTGCAAAGGCCCTTGAGCTCGGTGCTCGACTCTACAAGAAAATCCTCACATTGTTTTCGTTTTCTTTGTGGTGTGTGGCTCATCGCTACCTTCGTCATCCGCTTTCCGTTTCCCCCATGGTGGGGGCGATTGGTTACCAACTCGAATACGCCATTCTTCGCTCTCTTCACCATCTGCCATTTCCTCTTCATCAGGGCTTTGTCGAGCATGAATCCCCGACATTGAAGCCTGTGGGTCGCTAGAGATTTGTTCGGGAGTAAACAGAATGATCGGCACAGTAGGATTCGTGTTGCCGTCGGTGCACCCTGCTGTCTGCCTTTCTGCGTGATCCGCCTGAAGCGATTCGTCCACTGGCTTTGTGCGCTTTTTCCTCATACGCCTGGTTTTTTCCTCTGCCTGTCGAACGTAACCATACTGCCCTTTCTCCCCGTGGGCCGGCTTTTTCTGATCCACGATTGCGGTAATCATGTTGTCCAAGCGGACCGAGTTCTTCTTGTACCGTTCTCGCCATGACTGCCATGTGTGTCGAGTTACCCACGCGTACTCTGGGTCAACAGCCTGGGAGGTATCAAAAGGGGACCGCTGAACATATCCTCGAGACCCACCATCTCACACAGCTGTTGGTATAGACGATTACCAGTTCTACCGCCCGTTTCCTTGTAAGGAATTTTGGTTGCTATCCACTGACATAGACGTTCTTCGTCCTCTTCAGTAAATTGAGTTCGTCTGGATTGTGATAAGTACCGACTGTGATCAACGAGGGTGCTGGAAACTCACTCTTCCCCAGGACGCCGGCCTCCTGGGTTCTTATACACCAGTGGCGTATACACAAGTGCGCCTTTCTCCACGCATTTCTTGACCCATAGGTAAGACTCGATATACTTGTCTGGGACGCCTTGATACGACTTGACGAGATGCTGGAAAACTTCTGTGTTCGGGTCTGCGAGGATTACACGAGCAGACTGGGGGGATGCAGTGGGGTCTCCTCCGGAATGCTTGGGACACCAAAAAGGCCAGTAAGGCTCTGGAATATGGCGGTATGACCACCCAACTCACCATGATGCGCTGGCTGAGTGCCGCGCGTGCGTTCACATTTGCGATGCTAGGATGTATGTGCATCTTGATAGGTACTCCTTTCTCAACAAATATCTGTTTCAGCAGCATTCCTGCGATCTTACAAGCGTCAATGTAGGTGTAGGGCACGAAATGACGTTCGGGGCGATCTGGACTGATCCAGCAAAGGCGAAGGCGCTCCTCTTCCGGAGTGCCGGGCTGGGTTAGAACGTAGCCTTGCCTTGGGACCTTGCTTTCTACGCGGCCACCAAGAGACTAAGTTGCACGTCAAGTCTATGATTTTAACCAGGTGCCAAGCCCACCCACAGTGATTGTTTCGCATAACTCGGCCTGTATTTCTTGAGGGATGTCCTTTTGTATGAAGAACTTGACGGCTAAACCACTCTCGTCTTGGAAGATTGGCTAGATAAAATAAATAATAGTCGCGAGGTCTTTAGAAACAACTCTGCGAAGGACCCAGGGACCGCTCACCATCCCTTTGCAGTTGGCCGTGAATGTTAGAACCCAAGGATCGGGTTAGGTTTAGGTTTGAAATACTAGGGTTAGGGTTGTGGTGCCGCTACCATGATGACTAATAATCTCCCTCGTCAAGTACTAAATGACCAAATGAATTCAGTTACCGATCCATAGATTAGCCATGCATAATACATATATACGAGTAGGAGTGTACACTATCATACTTAGAATGTTAAGACGCTCTCATCATTCTGAGTTCGTCCACCACATCATC